>ML685832.1:3380137-3488332 GCA_007922175.1 Pelusios castaneus
CATCCATGATGCCAATGTCTGCAGTAGGGGTTGTCATCCTGGGAACACATTTATCTTTCCTGGGCTACGTCTACACTGGCAATTTAAGTTGACTTCAGCAGGCTTAAGTTGACTTAAATTAAGCCACGTCCACACTAGGCTTTCATTAAGTCGACTTAAGAAATTCCTTAAGTCCACTTAATGAAAGCTTAAGTTGACTTTATAACTACCGCTCATTAGGTCGATTTAGTAGGCCGACCTAAGCCCAGTGTGGACGCATAAGTCCACTTTGTTAAGTCGACCTAAAGGCAGTTAGTGGACTTAACAAAGTGGTTGCCACTTGTTGAGTCAACTTTAATAAGGTCGATATTAAGTTGACTTAAAGTCGACCATATTAAAGTCAACTTAACAAAAGTCAATTTAACTTTTCTAGTGGAGACATAGCCCCCATGATTTGTTAAGTGAAGCACCTCAGTTTTGTGGAATGCAACATGGTGATTCTTCTGGATTCTGTTCATCTATATAGACAGACATCTAGAGGTTAACATGGCCCCTGTTATCATGGTTTTGGAGCACTTCACATTCTGTAATGTATTACAGTACTCCTATTAATTAGAGCAGTGCTGTTATTCCTAGGTTACAGATGGGGGACTGAGTACAAAGAGATACTAAGTGACTTGGCCAAGTCATACAGGAAGCCTTTAGCAGAGCAGAGAAGTGAATTCAGGTCTTCCAAGGTACCACCCGAATCACAATATCATTGTTTGCCTTGGAAGGAATTTTGGAATACCCAGTGGAATTTATACTTAATTGGTGAGAGATAGGTGGCTTCCTGAAAGTGATGATTCTCCAGAAGCGTTCAAGTTCCTCCCCCCACCAACCATACCAAATAAATGGCTTTCTTGGCAGCCTTATAAACTTCAGCAGTGATCTTCAGTGAAAATGTCTACATTTCTTTGATATTGGGACGCTGTTGTACCTTGAAATTTTGGTCCTGCTCACTATTCCATATAGACCATGGTGGTTTCCTACATGTGTGCAGACCTATTAGGAAAGGAGTTTGATGTAAATGCTGGATCTAAATTCTGGACCTATATGTTGTACCTCTAATAAGCACACCAGAGCCCTGAATCTGAACATACATACATCCAGGGACTTCAAATTAGGATTAAAATTTGAGCTTTCAAAAATTTTGGGTCTCATACATAGAATCATAGAATCATAGGGTTGGAAGGGACCTCACGAGGTCATCTAGTCCAACCCCCTGCTAAAAAGCAGGACCACTCCCCCTAAATTATCCCAGCCAGAGTTTTGTCTAACCGAGCCTTAAAAATCTCCAAAGATGAAGATTCTACCACCTCCCTAGATAGCCCATTCCAATGCTTCACCACCCTCCTAGTGAGAAAGTTTTTCCTAATATCCAACCTTGACCTCCCCAGCTGTAATTTGAAACCATTGCTCCTTGTTCTGTCCTCTGTTACCCTCGAGAACAGCCTAGCTCCCTCCTCTTTGGAGCAACCCTTCAAGTAGTTGAAGGTTGCTATCAAATCTCCCCTCAGTCTTCTCTTCTGTAGACTAAATAAGCCTAGTTCCTTCAGTCTCTCCTCATAAGTCATGTGCCCCAGCCCCCTAATCATTTTTGTTGCCCTCCGCTGGACTCTTTCTAATTTGTCCACATCCTTTCTGTAGTGGGGAGCCCAAAACTGGACACAGTACTCCAGATGCGGCCTGACCAGTGTCGAATAGAGGGGAATTATCACATCCCTCGATCTGCTGGCAATACTCCTACTGATGCAGCCTAATATGCCATTGGCCTTTTTGGCAACAAGGGCACACTGTTGGCTCATATTCATCTTCCCGTCCACCATAACTCCCAGGTCCTTTTCTACAGCGCTGCTACTTAGCTGATCGGTCCCCAGCCTGTAGCGGTGCATGGGATTTTTCCGTCCTAAGTGCAGGACTTTGCACTTGTCTTTGTTGAACCTCATGAGGTTTCTTACGGCCCAGTGTTCCAATTTGTCCAAGTCTCCCTGGATCCTGTCCCTGCCCTCCAGAGTATCTACCATTCCCCCCAACTTGGTGTCATCCACAAACTTACTAAGCACGCAGTCTATTCCATCATCAAGATCATTAATGAAGATGTTGAATAGAACCGGCCCCAGGACCGACCCCTGGGGCACTCCACTCGTTACCGGTTGCCAACCAGACATCGAGCCATTGATTCCTACCCGCTGAGCCCGTTGATCTAACCAGTTTTCGATCCACCTTACGGTCCACTCATCCAACCCATACTTCCTTAACTTGCCAACGAGAATGTTGTGGGAAACCGTATCAAAAGCCTTGCTAAAGTCAAGGTATATCACGTCAACGGCTCTTCCCGCATCCACAAATCCAGTCATCTCATCATAGAAGGAAATCAGGTTGGTCAGGCACGATTTGCCCTTGGTGAATCCATGTTGACTGTTCCTGATCACTCTATTTTCCTCCAAGTGTTTCAGGATGGATTCCTTGAGGACCTGCTCCATGATTTTCCCAGGGATTGAGGTGAGGCTGACCGGTCTGTAGTTCCCCGGATCCTCCTTTTTCCCTTTCTTAAAGATAGGTACTATATTTGCCTTTTTCCAATCCTCCGGGACCATCCCCGTTCGCCACGAGTTCTCAAAGATAATGGCCAGCGGCTCTGCAATCACTTCCACCAACTCCCTCAGCACCCTCGGATGCAGTTCATCCGGCCCCATGGACTTGTGCACATCCAATTTCTTTAAGTGCTCCCTAACCTGATTTTCCATCACCGAGGGCCGCTCTTCTCTCCATTCTGCGTTACCCCATGTAGTAGCCTGGGAGCTGGCCTTCCCTGTGAAGACTGAAGTAAAAAAAGCATTGAGTACTTCAGCCTTTTCTGCATCATCCTCCACGAGGATGCCTGCCCCATTCAGTAAGGGACCTACACCACCTCTGATCCGTTTCTTGTTGCTGATATACTTATAGAACCCCTTTCTGTTATCCTTCACATCTCTTGCTAGCTGCAACTCCAATTGTCCTTTGGCCTTTCTGATTTGATCCCTGCAGTCCCGAGCAATATCTTTATACGCCTCCCTTGTCATCTGTCCAAGCTTCCACTTCTTGTAAGCTTCCCTTTTATGTTTCAGCTCCCCGCAGAGTTCCCTGCTAAGCCACGCTGGTCGCCGTCCACATTTTCTTTTCTTTCTGCACATCGGAATGTTATCTTCCTGTGCCTTTAACAGGGTTTCCTTAAAATACAGCCAGCTGTCTTGGACACCTTTCCCCTTCAGATCAGCTTCCCAAGGGACCCTGCCCATCAGCTGCCTAAGGGAGCCAAAATCTGCTTTTCTGAAGTCCAGGGTGTGTGTTCTGCTCCTTTCTTTCCTTCCATTGATCAGGATCCTGAACTCTACAATCTCATGGTCGCTGTTGCCCAGGTCACCATTTACTTCTATTTCCCCGATCAAATCTTCTCTGCTTGTGAACAATAGGTCTAGAGGTGCAAGGCCCCTAGTTGGTTCTTCCAGCATTTGTACTAGGAAGTTGTCCTCAATATTCTCCAAAAACTTCCTGGATAGCCTTTGCACTGCTGTATTATCTTCCCAGCAGATGTCAGGATAATTGAAGTCACCCATAAGAACCAGGGCATGCGACGATCTGGAAACTTCTGTTAGTTGTCCATAGAACGCTTCATCCACCTCCTCTTTCTGGTCTGGTGGTCTGTAGCAGACACCCACCACAACATCCCCCTTGTTGCATTCTCCCCTAAACTTAACCCACAGACTTTCAACCATCTTGTTTCCACTTTCATAGTGGAGCTCTGAGCAGTCATACAGCTCCTTTACATATAGCGCTACTCCTCCCCCCCTTCTTCCCTGCCTGTCCTTCCTGAACAATTTATATCCATCCATGGCAGTGCTCCAGTCATGCAAGTTATCCCACCACATTTCTGTTATTCCTATAACATCATAGTTCCTTGTCTGTGCCAGTACTACCAATTCTTCAGGCTTGTTTCCCAGGCTCCTCGTATTTGTGTACAGGCACCTAAGATACCAGGCCCATTCCTCTACTTTGCCCTGTCGATTCTCCCTCCTGTCTCATCTTCCTCCTTGCAATTTCTCCCGGTGTCCTCCTTCCCCACTCGCCTGAGCTATTATGACTTCATTAGGAAATAAAAAACAGTTATTTGATTCCCCCCCCCCCCCCAGTTCCAACTTCCCTTTCTTTTATTCCTGCTGTTACAGCCCCAGCAGCCCCCAAGTTCCATCCCTTTCCCCAGGTTTCCCTTAGTTTCACTTACCTGTGGGCCTTGGTCACCTTCCCCCTTCAAACCTAGTTTAAAGCCCTCCTCACCATGTTAGCCAGTCTGCTTCCAAATACGCTCCAAAGAGGAGGGAGCTAGGCTGTTCTCGATGGTAACAGAGGACATAACAAGGAACAATGGTTTCAAATTACAACTAGGGAGGTCAAGGTTGGATATTAGGAAAAACTTTCTCACTAGGAGGGTGGTGAAGCATAGGAATGGGCTATCTAGTTAGGTGGTAGAATCTCCATCTTTGGAGATTTTTAAGGCTTAGTTAGACAAAACCCTGGGTGGGGTGATTTAGTGGGAATGGTCCTGCTTTCTAGCAGGGGGTTGGACTAGATGACCTCATGAGGTCCCTTGCAACTCTATTATTCTATGATTCTGTGATTCTATACCTGGGAAAATATGGGATTTTTCAGAAATGCTCAGCACAAGACCATCTTCATTTACACTGTCATCAATGGAAAAACTCCCTTTGGCCTGAATAGAAAGAGTTAATGCTTCATGGTTTTGAAAATCCCACTCTCTTTGTACATCATTACTAGAGTTGAGTATTCAATCTCATTAACAGCATAATACAATGCCAGTTGGTGGTGCCTGATTTCTAGGGCTATGTCTACACTTACTAAAGTTAGTTTGAATTAGTTAATTTGAACTAACTAATTCAAACTAATTTTAGTTAGTTCAAATTAACTTAATTCGAACTAGCATGGCCACAGTGAAAGTTCAATTTGAACTAGCATGTCCATGCAGGGCATTTGCAAGTTCGAATTAGGAGGAGTGCCCCATGGGAAGTGTGGCAATATGGCACCCGAGAGGGTCCATTTTCCCAGCCAATCCCAATAAAAGGAGAAGTGACATCAGCAGCCTCCACTGTGCCTGGCAGCATGCAGCAGGAGAAGCTCATGGACCGCACTCTGCTCTTGCAACTTGTCAGGATGGTGAGGAACACTTGTTACGCACTGTCCAGTGCTCTCTCTGCTTGGATTGCTCTGTTCATGGACGTCATTCTTGCGGAGGCAGACACCAGCTGCTGGCCCTGCAAGCTGCTGCGCTGACGGAGCCCCCCGTGCCTCGTTAACTCTGGGCACGGGAAACTAGCAGCGACTGGTGGGACCACATCGTCCTCACCACCTGGGCCAATGACCAGTGGCTGCGCAACTTCCGCATGAGCAAGCGGACCTTCTTGGAGCTGGTCTGCGAGCTCACCCTGGCCCTGCAGCAGACAGACCCCTGCCTCCGACCAGCCCTGCCTGTCGCCAAGCGCATGGCTGTGGTACTCTGGAAGATGGCAGCCCCAGACTCCTTCCACTCCATGACCCACCAGTTTGGGATTTGCAAGGCCACATTGGGGACCTCCCTCCTGCAGGTCAGCAGGGCCATCAACCAGGTCCTGCTAGCCTGCCTCATCACCCCAGGCAACCTGCAGGACACCCTCGACGGCCTTGCTGCACTTGGCATCCACTACTGTGGGGGCATTGTAGACGGCATTCACATCCTTGTTCAAGCCCCAGAACACTGGGCCAGGGATTACCAGAACTGTAAGGGCTACAGCTCTGTGATCCTGCAAGCACTAGTAGATCACCAGGGCATCTTCACCAACATTTATGTCGGCTGGCCAGGGAAGGCGCACGATCCCCTTGTTCTCTGGAACTCTGGACTGTTCCGGCAGATGGACGAGGGCACCTTCTTCCCCTCACACACCATCATCCTCGGGGATGTGCAGGTGCCCATCACCATCGTTGGAGATGCTGCCTACCAGCTCCCCTGGCTCATGAAACCATACATAGCCAATCTGGATGCCAGCAGGGAGCTCTTCAGCTGACGGCTCAACAGGTGCCGCCTCGGCATCGAGTGAGCCTTCGGATGGCTCAAAGCTGGAGAGCCCTCCTGACGTGCCTACATCTGGCGGAGCACACCGTACCGGAGGTCGTGAGCTCCTGCTGCGTGCTCCATAATCTGTGTGAGCTGTGGGGGGAAAAGGGTCCCCCACGTCTGGGAGGCCAAAGCCCAACACCTCGCTGGCCACTTTGAGCAGCCCAACAACGTGCCCCAGGTGCAGTGAGCCCAGCAGCAAGCGGTCCTCATCTTGGAGGCACTGAAGGACCACTTTGTCATGGAGGAGCTATGAGGGGTGGTCGTGACACCAGGTCCCCTCACCTTTCCACCCGCCCATGCCCGACCCCAACCCGTCCCCCCTCCGTACCCACCCACCTCCATGTTCCAAAACCAATAAAAAGAACAAGACCCAAGTAAAAGGTTAAAAGGGGGTTAATTTACAAGGGGAAGTGGGGCTTGGAGGGTTCAAGGGGAAGTGAGGGGGTTGGAGGTGGGAGAAGTGGGGCTTGGGGACTTGGAGGGAAGGAGGGGGCTTAGGGGACCAGAGGATCAGGGTGGGGGGACAGGGCTACTGCCCTGGGGGAGGGTCCCAGGCCTGGACACGGCCGCCCCTGGTCCTAGGGTGCTGGCGAGCAGGGACGCCAGGGTTTGAGGCAGCGGCACCCTCGGAAGGCTGAGGGTGCCAGCGTGCCTGGAGGCTCATGAGGTCCTCTGCCTGGTGGTGTTGTGGCCAGGCTCTGCTGCTCCAGGATCACAGTCTGGAACTCGACCAGATCCACCAGCTGCTGGAGGATCCCCCATCCAGGAGCGAGGTGGACAGAGACTTCCCGCTGCCAGGCTGCCCGGTACACCTCTGACTCCTTGGTGAGGCAGACGAGGTCCCCCAGGTGGTCTTCACGGGAGCGCGGTATCCTCCTCCTCCTCCACCTGGTGGCAGCTGGCAGGATCCCAGGGATGGCCGGTGTTAAGGGCACTGGAGCTGCTGGAGAAAAGCAGAGAAGAGAGTTCCTTCCATTAGCTACCCCGCAAGTGTGATGTGCAGCCTGACAGCAGCTGCTGTGCTCTGACCGTCCCCCTGCTTCCCACTCCCTGTCCTTTGGGATGGCACTGCCTGGGGAGAGGCCGCTGTGCCGCACTGCCCAGGTCATGTGCGCTGCCCATGGTGGTGAGCTACAGGCAGCCCTGCCCCAGGGGTGTCTCCTGAGGTCATGTGCCAGCAGTGCCGGCGCATGCAGTCTGGCCTTGAAACTCCTGACTATGGTCCCCCTCCTCCATCTCCCAACCTGCCCCTGCCCTGCCTGGGTCTGTGTCCCCTCTGCCACATGGCCCCCAGCCCCTCTGCCCCATGAAGGCCCTCTGTGCCCCAGCCTGTCCCCGGGACCCTGCCCATCCCTGGGCCATGTCCCCCCCATGGTGCCTGCCCCACAGGCATGCACAACACTGCCTGCAGATAGTGGGGGAGAGAGAGAGCACTAACCAGCAGGTGCCACAGGTACCTGGTGTACTGTCCCCTCACCCAGGTCTTCTGCCTCCTGGTCCAGGGCTGGGATCAGTTCCGGGCTGGCTCCAGGGTCCGGGGCCAGTGGGATGCCCTCGGGGTGGCTGGTGTCACCTGGCTCCAACACTGTGCCCTCCTCCACCGAGGCCTCCTCCTAGTCGTCACCCAGGAAGGGGGGCTTGGTGGAATCCAGGGTGTGGACTGGCAGGCCAGTGCCCTCCCCCCCAGGAACTTGTGGAGCTCCCGGTAATAGTAGCAGCTGGTGTGGGAGCTGCCCCCGGGCACAGGGTCTCCTCCCAGGCCTTAGTGTAGCGCTGGCGGGGGTCCTTGATTTTCACCCAGACCTGCTCTGTGTCAGGGCCCAAGAGATGTCTGCGTACACTGCCTGATTCCAGTGGGTATCCTGGAACCAGGCCAGCATTGCCTCCTGCCCCCAGATTGTGAGGAGGGTGAGGCTCTCCTCATGGTTCCAGGAGGGTGCCCTGCATCGCTGCTGGTGCTGCTGCTCTCAGCCATCCCTGCAGCAAAATGGCTGCTCTAGCCAGCTCAGGGAAGCAGTGGGGGCAGGGCTTAGACCTTTCTATGGTAGTCCAGGGCAGACTCTTCCTGGATTCAGGAACCCTGGGAGAAAAGTCATTCTGCCAATTAGTTCGAACTAATATGGCCCCATTGGGTTAATTCGAACTAACTAGTTTGAATTAACCGTTATTTCGAATGTTATAATTGAATTTCTTCGTTCGAATTAAGGAAGCCCTTAATTCCAACTAACGAAAGCCTAGTGTAGCCAAGGCTTAAATTAGTTCAAATTAAGCTTCCTTAATTTGAACTAATTTGCCAGTGTAGACATAGCCTAGGTGTTTATTTGGATGCAATTATGGGCTCACCAGAGGATCTGATCAGAAGTCACTGAGGATCTTGTTCAGGAATCAGACAACAAAGGGCTTTTAAGAAGACCCTTGGGATGCACAGCAGGGATATTCACACTGATAACAGAATGTATATAATTTTATAACTTTTATTAAGATAGCATAAAATTGTAACAAATAAATACTTGAAGAAAATGAATAATCAAATGGATAATAATCTAAGAATTTCAGTCTTATTCTAAGGCACATATGGTATATATTTATACCATAAATATGCTTTGGATTAAGATACTCACACCCTTCCTTGTTGACCTGGTTGAGAGAGATGTCCGATAACTTAACCCTTGAGCCGAGGGGTGGAACGCTTGACAGTGCTAAAGATTCAGCTATAAAAGAAGATTGGCTCCCAACAATACTAAAGTAATTCTAGAAACAAATGAAACCAAACCAAACACAAAAAAAGAAGCTTAAAAGGAGTTACACACCCCAATAAGGCAGTTTGTCCTTTTTATACCCTAACCAATATGGGTGTTCCCACTAAGTCTAAATTTAGCTTTTTCACATTCAAATTATTAGGGTTTGGTTATATTATAGGATAGTAGGTTTGTGTGTACAACTGACAAACATCTTCCTTTCAGACCTTTCATTTATCTTCCCTGTAATTATTGCTAGCAATTTTTGTGAGTTTGTTGTGTGTTTTGCAATTTATTTGGGGCATAAGCTGGCAAGTCTCTTGTTTTAACACCTCCTGGCTTACCTAAAGTGATCAGATCAGAGTTATATCTCTAACATCTCATTCCTTCTCTGAGACAAAGGTAAGTTAACTGCTTCAGTTTTTCATGAAGAATGTGGCTTGCAGGTCATTTTGCATTACAGCTTTTGATACTTGAGTAAGAATCTATAATTCTATAATAACCATAAACTTTAAATCTATCTATCTAATCTTAAAGGCAACATTAGAGATATTGTGAGTTTTGGTCGTTGCCGCATGAAGACTGTATCACAGAGGTCATATACAGTTTATTATTACCAACTCATGGAGAATTATTTAAACTCAAATGATATAGGCCTGTGATTTTGGAGTTGAGCCACCAAGGTTCTAGTTCTGTCTTCTCATGTTTGTATGTGCATGATATGTAGTCCTGATTTGACATGACTAGTAACACTGGATTAGGGAGGTATATTTGACTCTAGTAACACTGGATTAGAGAGGTATATAAATCAGTAGAATAGAAACAGAATGTCGGTGGTAACTAAGATAGGTGAATGACTCAGTAGTCTAAAAGAAGGTCTGTATTAGCTAAAATAAGCAGGAATGCCTAGGAACCATATACAATAGACAAGATAACAATGGACAAAATAAGCCTTTAGTTAAAGAGTAGGTTGTGCAAGGACAGTACATGGACAGCACCAGTTACACAGGGATTTTTTTTACAATATAACCAAGTCAATCCTGAAACATGTAATGCAATATATAGAATGAAATGTAATATGCAAATGTACATAAGAGGTTTTCTATGTAATTTTGTATCTCTGATGAACCTTGCTTCTGCTTGCCTGTGTTTGAATCAGATTGACACAGCATAGCTTTTATGTATGCCAAATAAAGATACCTGTGTGACAAATTCTGAAGCCAAAAGAAAAAACAAGTGGAAAGGGGTCTCAGAGGGAATACCAACACATGTGAAAAAGATTTAACCAAGGATTATGTCTGCTGACTGAAGTAGACTTATTACACTAGATCAATTTGTAACCTTAATGAAAATGGTGTATGTCTCTTTGTCCCCTCTCAAAGTACACACACCTCTTAAAATAAGTATTTTTGTTTTTGCTATGTAAATTAGAAATCACTGAGTGAGTACTGAATCAGATCTGAAACTATATATAAAGGTAGTTATCACTCCGTATTTTTTATTTAGACAAACTGTTTATATTTAGGTCTTAAAATATCTGCTGAATTATCTATAACATCAATTGGGCTGGCGAGGGAATCCTATTAATCTCACACTTGTCAGTACTCTCAAAGATTTAGCCTATAATAATTTTGTTGTAAAAATGATTAACAATGTATATATTTTTTTAAGGACTATGATGATCCTCTAGTCCAATCTTTTGGATAACACAGACTTTAGAATTTCACTAAGTGACACCTGTATCAAACCCATAACTTCTGGTTGAATTAGAACATGACTTTTACAAAGATATCTAATCTTGATTTACAGATGTCAAGTGATGAAGAATTTTCCATATCCTCAGGTAAGTTGTTCTGATGGTTAATTACCCTCACAGTTAAAAAAAAGTCATACCTTAATTTTAGCCTGAGTTAATTAGCTTCTGGTCCAGCATTGGATGTTGTTGTGCTATATTAAGGAGTCCACCAGTAGAAAAAATTCCCTCCCACATAAGGAATGGAAAGACCACTTTTAGACAGCCTAGGTTACTATCTGGCCATTTTTGGATCAATCTGGCCAGTTTTTCTACAGCCTGTTGGAATGTGATGGGTTCCACCCCAGCACCAAACACATTTACAAATGCAAAACAAACAAACAAGACCATGGGACACTGCAACTAGCAAGAAATGCATGTGCTCACACACAGCTGCACCATGCAGCCATTTTCTAACTATCATAAGCAAGTCACATGGCTGGACAGCTGGCTGTGTGGCACCCTGTTTCTACTTTGCGGGCTGGGCCCTCAAATGTCGAAACCTTGGTGATGAAGTATCCGTCTCCTCTTTGTGTCAGGGACCTGGCAGCCAGGTAGATGGACAAGAAACTCACTAGCAAGGAGGGGTAAGGAATGGGAACTGAGTAGAGGAGGCAAGTGTTCCTGGGAGGGGACAGTAGGCTCCCTCGAAGACTGAGATTCCTGGCAGGTGGTGGGTAATGTGTACAGGGGCTCCTGTGTCCAGGGGATTTCAGGAGTTTTCCCTCTCCTTTCAGGGCTGTGGGAAGTAGGTGTAGGGGATGGGTATAGGTGTAGGTGGGGATAGGTGTAGGTGTCCATGAAAAGATAAGAGGCACTGAACCTCCCCCAGTTCCTGACCTGTGCCACTGCCTTGGTGTAGGGAGGGAACAGAGATGATCAGGTTGCTAATGAGGGGCACTTAAAAGGGGAAGAGAAGGTCAGTCTGGTGTGTATGTGGGAGTACAAAGTCTGGTGTGCGTATGAAATAAAAATCTATGCCACCCTCCTAGCCCCACACACTTTAGATGGTGCACTACAGCCCTTGACTCCCCGTGCAGATACTTAATGACTGTGACCATGTCACTTCTTAATTTTCTTTTGGACAACCTAAATAAACAGAGCTTTTTAATCTCACTCAAAGGCAGATTTCACAGCCCTGAATCCCTCTTGGTTGCTCATTTCTGAATGCTTTCTAGTTTTTCAATGTGTTTTTAAAAGTGTGGACAGGACTACTTGACATAATATTCCATTAATGGTCTAATAGCAATAATGACAGCTCCTCCTACTGTTGATAGTCTCTGCAACCAAGGACTGCATTTGCTCTCTTAGCCACATCATTGCACTGGGTGCTGATATTCAGCTGGCTATCCACCATGAAAGCACAAAACCCCTTTAGGAAGGGATTTTCTCCTCCTCATCCTGTACCATGAAATCTCCACATACAATATATAGCTCAAAATTGTTATTGGGGGGAGAGTTCTTCAGAAAACAACCATTTTTTTTCTGCTTAATCTTTAAAATGCAGCTTCATTTCTTTAAAAAAGAATCTGGCAACATTAAATCAAACAGACTAGCTGCCTTTTTAAAATAAATAAATAAATAAAAAGCACTTAACATTTCCAATATATACTAACAATAACCTCACCTAGACCACTTGATCAGAAAGATGCAGGCCTAGATCTGGCCCCTATGCAGCTCTTTAGTGATTCACAGGGGCCAAAAACTGCCCTAACAAAGGAAGCCCCAGCTACCATAAAGAAGGTAGAGCTAGCTATATGCATTCCATCCTGTCGTTTCATTCCTCTCTCCCCATGTAGTGATCATTGGCAGCATGTCACTGCACTCTGACCCATATAACATTGCTTAAGGGGATGACTTAAATTATGGTTGGGTCCACTCTGGACCCCAGCAGTTCAGGCTATCTGGGGAACACATAGTCACCTTTATCCCCTCCACACCTTTGTGTCCTATTCTGAGTACAGCTTTGCCACTCATGAGTAACAGTGCCTCAATGTCCCATATCACCTCTCTGTACCAGTGTAGCAGTGTATTTCCAAATACTTACCACCTCACAGTATGTGGCTTGCAACTTTCGAGATCAGGCAAATACGCTCATCATGTAGTTCATACCAACTTTTTAATTGCCACTTAATTTTGGCCAGTGTAGTTTCTATGGATTTATATCAGTGTAATTGAGAGCTGGATCTGGCCTTAGTTTCTTTAGATGTGGTAGAGTGGAGATGAAAAAGGAAATATCAAGTTTCAGGAAGAATATTTAAGCATGAGGATCACAGATGGTTAAGGAAGTAGAAAATGAGATTGTTTTATTGGAGCAGTGAAGGCTGCAATTAAAAATTTTCACTACCCTGGAAGCAAAATGGATAGAGGCATCTGAGATTCCAGCTGTTTGCCTGGAACCACATTAAAAGTAAATCAAAAGAAAATATCCTGAAAATGTATCCCTTTAATTTTTGACTGTTCTACGCTGTCATTTTACCAGTTTGCATGCCATTCATAGAGGATCAGGGAATTATTTCAAGTGCCATTGCACAGGACTGTTATGCCAGATAAGTAGTGGATTAATATTTTTCAAGTGTTTTGTATTTTTGTTGACTTTTATGTTGCCTGCTGACACAGGTTCATATTTGGATTTTTTCCCAGAACAATGATTTGGATCATTTTCAACCTTTTTAAAATGGGTACATTCAAAACCTACTTCAAAACTTTAACTGATTCAAATGTAAACAGACTTCTAAAATATAAGTATGCTGAAACTCACAAGAACTGCACAGGTTGCAAGTTCTTTAGACTAAGCATTATCATTTTAATTAATCGTTTATTATTTTTTCATACACTGTGTACTGTAGTGTGGTTCTGATCCCTGTCTGGAGCTTTATATATTTTTTCTTATTTTTTTTCCCTTACTATATTTTTTTAAAAACACTGTCCAATTTTCAGTTAGTTTTGTACTTCCCAGAATTCTACATATCATGTACAATGAACTCTTTCTGATAAACTGGTGGAATGGTGGGAAAAATAGTTTCAAGTGGCAACACTCACATTGACTTCAACAGGGTCAATATTTCCCCTTTACTTGTAAGAAGTAGCAGGATTTTGCATAAGTGAATCCCATGATGGGAGAAATGGAAAAGAGAAAATGCAATCATTTCCTGGACTGAAGAAAATGAGTTTGGTCATCTTTCCTAGTACCGACGGGGGAACATTGGAAATTGTCTGATTCAGTTAAATACATCTAAATACCTGGAAACTGCATCTTGTGCTTCAGTTGAATGGAAAAGGGAGTCATTTATCACAATCTTTAAATAATCTACCTACAGTATCACAGTGAGTCAATTGCTCAGCAGAAATTAGAATCCAGAATCATTTTGTCTCTTAGCCCTCAATACTACAATTACCTATATATAAATGAAGAGGCACTCACCCTGAGGTCAGCTGCAGAATTGGATCCCAATTCTTTTTCTGTAAATAATGGAAGAAATTGAAGGATTCCAACCTGTATAGAATTGCACAAATTTTTCAACCAAAAGATTTGCTGTCAAAAATAACCTTTTCCAGCAGTAACAAATATTATCAAATTTTAAAATTTTTCTAGGGGATATTTTAAAATTAATTTGTATTTATTTTGAATTGATTTTTTTCCATTTATCTTTACAAAGCTTTGGAGTTTTTTAATTTAATTTTCAAAATTTGAATATTTGGTTTTCCCTCCTTTTTCCTTCTCCCAGAATGTAATAAACCCAAAATATCCAGCGATTTTTTTTATCCATTTCTCTTCCTCTCTCTTTTTCATTCCCCTTCCCTCATTCTAACTTTTTAACACTTCTACAGCTCTAGTTTTGGAAAAGTTACATAATGATAAAAAGGAAAAATGATACTCTGTAACTCTGCCATTCTGTAACTTATCCAGAAGTGGAGAAATTTGAAAAGTTATAAAGAAGAATAAAGAAAGAGGTGGGAAAAAAATAGATTTTTTTTTAGTTTAAAAAAAAAAAAAACAAATCATTATTATAGTTTAGATTCCAACTGAAACAAAATAAATAATCATTTAATTTCATTTTGAATTCTCCCAGAAAACTGAAAATTTTCAAATGAAGAATGTACATTTGATTTTTTTCCCCAACAAATCCAGGTTTTTCCATCAGCTCTTTACCCATTCACCTAAGTAGAAATTAAATATATTAGTGTTAGTCCTTGTTTTCTAGAAGGTATAGTTTTGTTCCTGGAATAAATATAGGTAAATATAAAAAATAAATATAGCATCTCCACCACAGATGACCAGGAGGCAAACAGAAGTTGCATGCCCAGCAACATTCTCCCATGTGCATGGGTAGGTTTTGCATAGAGGATCAGGGACTGGGCAGATTTTGACACTACACAGAATGGAACTGAGGGATTTGAGGAGAAGGATGGGAAAGTTTATTGGGGGAGTATGTAATTGATATCTTGATGAAATGTATGATCCATTTTCCAGTGACTGAGGTGAAAGTGAGTAGTCTGTAGTTCCCTGTATCTCCTCCTCCCCTTTTTTTGAAGATGGGTACTATTTTTGCCTTTTTCCAGTAATCTGGGACCTCCTCCAACAGCCACAAATGTTCAGAGATAATGGGCAATGGTTCTGCAATCACATCAAACAATTCACTTAGTTCCCTTGGGTACATTGCATCTGGCCCCATTGACTTGTGCATGTCCAGACTTTCTAAATAGCCCTGAACCTCTTTTTTCATCACTGAGGACTGTTCAGTGCCTTCCCAGATCTGTATTGCCAAGTGCAGAAGTTTGGGACCTGACCTTGTCTGTGAAGACAGAAAGGAAAAAAAGGGAAGGGGGGTGGTGTACATTTTCCATATCATCTGTCTCTAGGATGCCTCCCCTATTTTGTAAGGAGCCCATACTTTGTAAGGAGCCCTGGCCTTCTTCTTACTAACATACATATAGAAATCCTTCATGTTACCCTTCATATTATCTTGTTAGCTGCAACTCCTTGCTGTATTTTTATGCTCACTGAAGACTCCTTTGTTAAGCCAAGTTGGTCCTCTGCCATATTTGCTATTCTTTCTGCACATCTGTATGGTTTATTCCTGCACTCACAATAAGGTTTCTTTAAAATACAGCTAGCTCTCTAGGGCTCCTTTTTCCCTCATATTAGTGTCCCAGGGGATCCTGCCCATCAGCTCACTGAGGGAGTCAGAGTCTGCTTTTCTGAAGCCCAAAGTCCGTATCATGTTGTGCTCCTTTCTTCCTTTTGTCAGGATCCTGAACTTGACCAATTCAAGGTCACTGCTGCCCAGATTACCACCCACTTCTACATCTATCAATTCTTCCCTGTTTTTGAGTAGCAGGTCCAGAGGAGCATGGCCCCTTGTTATACATTAATTGTGCATCGCAGAAATAGACACAAAACAACTCTTCCTATTTTGAAATAACATATTAAGATATTATAAATAAACCTATTGAAAATATGTTTACACATAATATTAATAAATTTAAATAAAATTTTGAGGATTTATTTACATAATTGGATATTATCTCCTAAAGAGTATTCTAAATCTGTATTAATTCCACTCTTCTAATCAAATAACCTTGTGTAATCTCTTACATGTTCCAGATATCAACTCAGGTATTTTACTGAATAACATTAAATACTTCACAATTAGGCAGTTAGATAGTTCTGACATTACTTTAAATTCTATTTAGTGCTATAGTCAGGGGCACTTAAAGTGTGAAAATGAAGAAAAGTTCATTTTGCTACCCTTTTGAAATTCCACTCTATTTTCATTCTTCAGATTAGCTGTTACAAGTATTCTAAAATAAAATGAAGCTACTTTGGACTATGTTTTTTCTCAAAAAGTGCCACTTACAATATTTTAAAATATAATTTTTCCAAATACTTACTAGTCTTACATTTTAAAATCTTCAGATTAAGGACAAATAAGTATATTTTATTATTAAAATGAAATTTGCAATAAATTCAGTTTTTCCAGAATATCATAGGTCAATGTGTAGAACAGTACCTGTGAGCAGAAGCAATTCACTGACAGAGTGAGTACTTTTTCAATTTGGCAGGAGACAATCTTCAGAGTTGACCAGAGAAGTTCTAGTATCTAACCCAAATTACCATTCTTACTATAAGGTCAGAGATGGGAGAAGTCTCAGAAGGGATATTCCTTAAGAGCCAAACTCTTTTACTATTTAAATCAATACCAAAACTCATACTGGTAACACATTATTTATCATTAAAGAAATTTACTTCAAAGAGAAGCTAGCAATACTCCTCATTACAGTTAGCTGTAGATAGAGTTAATGGGCCCTAGCATGCAGTCCTTATTCATTAATATGTCTCACAATATCAATAGGAAATTTTCCTGAATAAATTCTACAGCCTCAGGCCCATTATTATTAATGCCATTGTTACTTGGCAAGATAGCCATTGGCCTGCAATTCTCCTTCTCTGTGATTAAGAAAAGGGTTCTTTGGAGGTGTCCTTGGTCACCAGCTGTTCTCAGTGAAAGGGAACTGAAGTGATTCAGGACTTTTTGTTCAAGATAAATGAGCCCTCAGTTTTATTCTCCTCAAAGTTCTTGCCCCAACGTGGTGCTTTTTGCAGCCCCTTGTTCTCAGTGTCTCTCAGTGGTGGCATTCTTTTCATCTCTTCAGTGACACCTGAGAATGATAAACAGCCCTCTTTAAAAAAAAATGCACTGAAGCATTTATGTCAATTTTGACAATGTGCTGATCAGAAATTAGAGAAAGAGTATGGATAAAATAGAGCTATCCCCCAAAACTCAGACTAAACCAGAACCTTTGATTTTAAAATCTGTTTATTTTTTGTTTTCCTAATTGCAGGCTTTCTCTGGGATTAGAGTCAGGAATACTGACCTGCATCTTCTAAAGTATTTTAAGGTATTACTAGCCCTATTTCCAAAATAAAAGGCAATTTACAGACACAGATTAGATAAACGTCTGAATTTGGGATTGTTTTTTATATCAAATCTCACACCTTCTAGATTTTATCCATCCTGATCACGAGATCATTCTGAGTTTGGGTTTGTTTTTAGGGAGGCAAGGGAGATGCAATGAGTCTGCCATTGTCAAATAGGAGAAATCGGTTTTTACAGCTACCAAAAAAGATGTAAACACCAAGGAACTTGCACAACTTAGTCACAGAGCAAAGTTTTGTTCTGGTGAAGGGGGGGGGGGGGGGGAGAAACACAAAAACAAAAAAACCCTACCACCACCTCCAAAAAAGTATTATTAGTGAGCAACAGATTGTAATGGACAGAAATGTAGGATAGTTTATCTGTGAGATAGCATCTGTATTGCTAAAATCACTATAATTTACCTTTCATTCTTGGATTTAAAAATACTTAAGATAGATAGTTGCAGTCTTATAAATAGAGCTAGATGCACAACAGAGAAGTGAACTAAGGGCCAAAAGATAAATCCTTACTGTAACACATTGTTAGCAACTAACTCTATCCTACTCTCATAATAAGCAATGCTCAACTGCGGAGTGAAACATAAAGCATATTTCCTAGAACATATAAGGCAGCATATAAATTATATGAGTGTAATGTGAGATGGTAATTGTTGAAATCTTGGATTCATATATTATAGTTCACAGCGTTAAAAGTTTAATAGGATTAATCAGATACTGAGTTTTGATTTAACAAATGAGGTATAGTTAATTTAACCTTTCTTTAACCACAGTTAGATTTTAAAAACTGTGGTCTATTGCTTTAATCTTGTTACTTCTGCAGGAATTCTGCCCCAAAAAATTAAAAATTCTGTGCACGGTATTTTAAAATTCTCCAAAATTTGGCATATTTTCTTTGTCAAAATAAAACAATATACTCTCACTCCTGCTGTTGTCAGTAGGAGCCCGTGGGAGCCATGCCAGTTGTGCATGGGGGAGCTGGGTAGGTGAGTGGGGAATCACAGATTTTGCAGGAAAAAATAAAATTCTCTGAGGAACATTAATTCTGCTCGAATTCTGCATTATACTATGGTGCAGAATTCCAACATGAGCAAAAAACCAATATGCACTAGTAAAATTCATTACTGATGTCTGGCAGCGGTTGTTTCCTATGGAAATATTTAATTCCTAACCTTGGTTTTGTTCATTTCAAACACATAAAACTACTTGTAGCACCAAAATATTAATGGGCTGATACAAACACTGGATTTCCTTTTTTCTGTGGAAAGTTACAGACACAGTCCAGGGTCACAGTCCAATTAGATTTTTGAAGTGTTCATTACCCACAACTGGGGCTAGATTTTGAACACAGTTCACAAATCAGCTTCAGCAATGGAACCTTATAGATCACCATGTAAAGAAACCCACAGATCACCACACCTACTTTTATAGAACAGTAACCACCCCATACAAACTAAGAAATCTTTTATCTACAGCCAAGAACCCAGATACCACAGAATATGCTTCAAGATTACATGTTAACATGCTTAAACTGTCTTCACTAAAAAAAGTATATTCCACCAGAGAAGTAGATCACATCATGGAATGGGCCAACCAAATACCCTGAGAGAACATTCTTCAATAAAGAAATTAACCCCCACCCTACCAAACAACTTTTGCTGTCCCCAGTTACCACCGCATGGTGGAACTTATATAGAGGGTATCATCGAACAACTACAGCCAATACTTTATGTGGACTTTATATTGAAAAAAAAAAAAAAATATCCTGAACTGCATATTTTGGCCTTCAAACAACCTCCTTAACTCCTCAAGCTCATTACCAGAAGCAACCTCCCAACAGATCAAGACATACCATCTGAAAGCAGCAAGAGCAACAGATGCAAAACCTACAAACTCATTTAAACTGGTACAATGATCAATGCCCCACAACACACCTTTCAATGTCCCTGGAGCTTAACACATGCTTATCACAACATATTTATTTATCGCACAGGACTCTGTTGTCTTTCTACAATAGACTAACAGGGCTACCCCTTTGGAATTTATCACAACATGTGAGCTTTAATTCATTATACTATTAGACACTAAAAATCACAGATTGAACAGAGACGCTGGATTTATAGCTTACTAAAATAACTTTGCCCTACCCCTGAGATGTGCAGGTTTCTTACTGCTTACAGCTTCTTTGTGGATGGTGTGAAAAATCAGTTTTTACAGCTATTTAACAATGGAAGACTCAACTGTACCTCCTTTGAACCCCGTACAAAATAACCCTAAACACAGAATGATCCATTCAGGAAGAGCACTTAAACAGGTACTTATGTGCATTAGGGCCCTAGAGAAAGTTTGTATAAAACATAAGAAAGGTCATATGGATTGGACCAATGGTCCATCTAGCCTGCTATCCTGCCTTCCACAAGTAGCTAATAATTTATAACTGAGTTGCCCCCTCTTTTTGTCCTATGACTATAGAGTGTTAATGGGTCACTATCTCTTGAACAGTGCCTTATAGTATGTGTTAATTACTTCTGCCAAAGAATCTGTTCCACTTTGCATTTTGCTGTGAGGATGGCAATACCTTCCTCAGATCTGAGGAAAAGTTTCTTGTGGCTCAAAAGCTTATCTGTCTCACCAAAAGAAGTTGGTCCAATAAAAAATATTACCTGACTTACCTTGTTTCTTTAATATAGATACCTGAGTTCTTGTATAAATATAACTGCTTATTTGGGTTGGACTTTTTTAAATTGTTGCCCTAGATACATCTTGCAGTGATCTACCACTTCCAGTGCACATGTGGTGCATCCAAAAACACATTTTGAAATATGTGTCTGGTTGGCTTTGGTAGACTTTTAGGCTTATTTATTTCCCCTGAAGTGTTTTCTAATGCTTGAAAGCAATGTCATCCATTCTCTTGGAGATCCTCTGGCACATCAACACCACCTCAGGATAATAGATGCAAGATCTACACTGGAGGCTCTGTTAAGTTGACTTAACAAGGTTGACTTTAAGTCGACTTAATAACACCACTTCTTACGGTCGACTTAAGGAAGCACTTAAGTCAATTTAAGAAAAGCCCAATGTGGACGCAGCAGTATGTAGGTTGACTTAACCTTCCTTAAGTCAACCTAAGGCTCCAGTGTAGATGTACCCAATATGAATACCTGATCTCTATCCATCACTAGAAGATCATCAACAGCCAGCATAACTGGAGCAGTCTCAGTACAATATATAGTTTACTAACTAGACTGACAAAGTTCAAGGAAATGTAAAGCCTCTGTGCAATGTGAGAGTTGTATTTCCACTACATTTTCAACACATAAGCAATCCTTGTGTTATCACACAAGAAAGATTCCAGATCATTGTGGATAGATCTCTGGAAACAGCTGCTCAATGTGCAGCAGCAGTCAAAAAAAGATATAAATAAGATACTAACTATCATATTGGCACTGTATAAATCCATAGTACACTCACTCTTTGAATAGTGTGTTCAATTCTGGTAATCCCATCTTTTAAAGAAAAATTGAAAAAAGGACAACAAAAATAATTAATGGTATGGAAAAGTTTCTATATGATGAGAGATGAAAAAGGCAAGCTTTTTTCACTTAGGAAAAAGGATGACTAAAATGGGATAGGATAGAGAGCTATAAAATCATGGAAGGTGTGAAAAAAGTGAATAAGGAAGTGTTATTTACTCCTTCACATAACACAAGAACCAGGGATAATACAATGAAATTAGTAGAGACAGGAGGTTTAAAATAAACAAAAAGAAGTTTTTCACCCAGTACACAGTCAACCTGTGGAAATCATTATGAGGACATGTTGTGAAGGCTAAAAGTAGAAACGGATTAAAATAAGAATTAGCTAAATTCATGGAGGATAGGATCATCAATGGCTATTACTCAGGATGGTCAAGGATGCAAAACAATGCTCTAACCTCTGACTGTCAGAAGCTGAAAATGTAACAGGAGATGGAGCACTTGAATGCTTGTTCTGTTCATTCTGTCTGTAGCACCTGGCATTGGCTCATGTGGGAAGGCAGAATAATGGGCTAGATGGACCATTGGTCTGACCCTTATGACCGTTCTTGAATTTTAAGCAAACTTCCTCTAGGGTTCACAGTCATGAATCAACTTAAGTACCTGTTTAAGTGCTCTTCCTGAATGGAAATGCTCTACTATATTAGACCTTCACCTTTAATGTACATGAGTATGAATATAATGAAAATCATTCATATACTTCAGAGAAAAGCTCAAATGAAGATCAAAAAAGAGTGGAAAGAGTGACAGGCATTAGTACATTGAACTCTTTGATCTGTACAATAATGAGGATACACATTTTTCTCTTCTTTTTCTATTTTATTTTTCCTTGCATGTGTGTGAGTAATTATATTTATTGACACCTGCTAGCTGTGTCTAATAAACACTTTCTTGCCATAATAAACTCACATATTAAGTATAAAATTAATAAAAGTGAATTACTGCCCTGGTACCTAATTAACATGAGTGAACCTTAATGGTTCAGAGCATCTGTACTCTTCAGTAAAGCACGGAATATTCAGGTGTTTATCTGAATCATTTGAGATACCCCCCTTTTCTCTTCATGACCTTCCTGTTGCTTATTTGGTTTCACCTTCAACCATTGACTCCCAGCTCTTTATAATAATATGACCTTCCTCAAACTAATTCACTCCTAAAAAGCAGAGCTGTTTGGTTCATGTCAGGTAACATGAATAATTAGATATTTTTAATGAATAATATTCTTTTAATATTTTTATAATTAATCATATGTAAGTAACTTGACAATTAGTGAAAATATTGTTTAAGTAGAAATGAAAAGGTAACTCTTCTTTCTTTTGCAAGGTATGCACAACATGCCTAAGGAACTTGCAATCCAAGATAAGTGTGATAACATGAGCATTAAAAAAAAAGTCTCTGATCCAAAGGCCAGTGGAGACAATAAGAGACTTTCCAATGATTTCAATGGGAATTGGATCAGTTTTGTGTTTAATTATCTCTACTGAACAGATGTATGTTTTCAACCTCCTTCACCTGCTTTCTAATTCATTTATGTAGCACAAAGAAAAGGGGTGAACTATAGTTTGAAAATAGTTATGTCTAAGAGGTTTAACATGCAAAACATGTGCATGACTTGCTCAATTACACCTTGGCTTGAGGGTTCGGAGGCAATCCCATCAGGGAGCAGAAACAATATGTCATGATGCAGATGACCAATCACACAGTGCAGACCTGCAAATTATGAAGAGCAAATAATCAAAGTTTATAGCTACAGCAAGTAGTTTGTGAGCAATCCATTAACTGATATATCTTGAGGTAAACCATTTTTTAAAAAAAATATGGAATAATAGAGATGAATTTAAAATATAAAAATATAGGGTTGGAAGGGACATTGAAAAGTCATTAAGATCAGCCCCCTTCAAGGACACAGGACCAAATAATTCCTTCTAAACTATCCTTGACAGGTTTTTATCCAACCTGTTCTTAAAAATCTCCAGTGATGGGGATTCGACAATCTCCCTTCAAAACCTATTCTGGAGTTTAACAGCCCTTTGAGTACTGTTTCCTAATATCTAACTTAAAATCACCCTGGTTGCAGATTAAGTTAATTATTTCTTGTCCTACATTCAGTGCACATAAAGAAGAGTTCATCACTGTCCTCCTTTATAACCCCAGCATATTTGAACAGTGTTATTAGATTCCCCCCTCAGTCATCAAGACTAAACCAGGCTACTACACGGGGTAACGCGGACTGGAGAGAAGAGTGGCCCTCGGTGATGGAAAGTCAGGTTAGGGAACACTTAATGAAATTGGATGTGCACAAGTCCATGGGGCCGGATGAACTGCATCCGAGGGTGCTGAGAGAGTTGGGGGAAGTGATTGCAGAGCCGCTGGCCATTATCTTTGAGAACTCGTGGCGAACGGGGGTGGTCCCGGAGGATTGGAAAAAGGCAAATATAGTACCTATCTTTAAGAAAGGGAAAAAGGAGGATCCGGGGAACTACAGACCGGTCAGCCTCACCTCAATCCCTGGGAAAATCATGGAGCAGGTCCTCAAGGAATCCATCCTGAAACACTTGGAGGAAAATAGAGTGATCAGGAACAGTCAACATGGATTCACCAAGGGCAAATCGTGCCTGACCAACCTGATTTCCTTCTATGATGAGATGACTGGATTTGTGGATGCGGGAAGAGCCGTTGACGTGATATACCTTGACTTTAGCAAGGTTTTTTATACGGTTTCCCACAGCATTCTCGTTGGCAAGTTAAGGAATGGGTTGGACGAGTGGACCGTAAGGTGGATCGAAAACTGGTTAGATCAACGGGCTCAGTGGGTAGGAATCAATGGCTCGATGTCTGGTTGGCAACCGGTAACGAGTGGAGTGCCCCAGGGGTTGGTCCTGGGGCCGGTTCTATTCAACATCTTCATTAATGATCTTGATGATGGAATAGACTGCGTGCTTAGTAAGTTTGCGGATGACACCAAGTTGGGGGGAATGGTAGATACTCTGGAGGGCAGGGACAGGATCCAGAGAGACTTGGACAAATTGGAACACTGGGCCGAAAGAAACCTCAGGAGGTTCAACAAAGACAAGTGCAAAGTCCTGCACTTAGGACGGAAAAATCCCATGCACTGCTACAGGCTGGGGACCGATCAGCTAAGTAGCAGCGCTGTAGAAAAGGACCTAGGAGTTATGGTGGACGGGAAGATGAATATGAGCCAACAGTGTGCCCTTGTTGCCAAAAAGGCCGATGGCATATTAGGCTGCATCAGTAGGAGTATTGCCAGCAGATCGAGGGATGTGATAATTCCCCTCTATTCGACACTGGTCAGGCCGCATCTGGAGTACTGTGTCCAGTTTTGGGCTCCCCACTACAGAAAGGATGTGGACAAATTAGAAAGAGTCCAGTGGAGGGCAACAAAAATGATTAGGGGGCTGGGGCACATGACTTATGAGGAGAGACTGAAGGAACTAGGCTTATTTAGTCTACAGAAGAGAAGACTGACGGGAGATTTGATAGCAACCTTCAACTACTTGAAGGGTTGCTCCAAAGAGGAGGGAGCTAGGCTGTTCTCGATGGTAACAGAGGACAGAACAAGGAGCAATGGTTTCAAATTACAGCTGGGGAGGTCAAGGTTGGATATTAGGAAAAACTTTCTCACTAGGAGGGTGGTGAAGCATTGGAATGGGCTATGTAGGGAGGTGGTAGAATCTTCATCTTTGGAGATTTTTAAGGCTCGGTTAGACAAAACTCTGGCTGGGATAATTTAGGGGGAGTGGTCCTGCTTTTTAGCAGGGGGTTGGACTAGATGACCTCGTGAGGTCCCTTCCAACCCTATTATTCTATGATTCTATGATTCTATGTCCAGGTTTGTTTGTTTGTTTCTTTGTTTTTAACCTTTCCTCATACGTCTTTTTTACACTCCAAGACAAATAAATCCATTTTTGGAGGTAAAAGTACTTTCTCAAAATAATTTTGAATATGGGACCTCTTTTGACATTATTGTTTTATGTTTCTTTTATGCTTTCTTTAGGTTACATGATCAGTAAGGTAAGGGAAGTTCTAATCTGGCCATTACTACTGTCCATTGCGTACAGAACCCATTGTACTAACAATTATCCCTTCTCAACCAACCAGTCCATCACATAAGACATTTGCCATAATAAATATCCCTTATCACCCAGGTTTTTTTGTTTTGTTTTGTTTTAATAAACTTCTGTAAAAGTGCCACAAGACTCAGTTGTCTTTCTGTAAACACTGTTAGTAGTTTGTCTTTTCTCTGGAAACTTACTTTCATGCATCCGACTGTAATGTAATATAGACCAATAGTTGATTATAGCAAGTTCCTCAATTCAGGTTACTTAGTGATAAACAAACAAACAAAAAAAAAAACACTCTGTCCTTAGAATCCAAATACACTTTTTGCTAATGGCATAAAGATTTGGGGAGGAAAGATAATATCTGAATGAAATTAATATACAAAACGAAAAGAAAACTAAAATGGCTAATATGTACTAACAGATACTAACAAGATCCAATTCTTTTAGAAGGTTTGGTTTATTCTGGCATCTAATCTCCAACTCCTGGCCAGTCCACATCTCTGGCCTACCAGCTCCTCTCTGAGGGATGACAATTCCTCTGTGGATGAGAGTGAGAGACTCAAAAGGGCACACAATCCAGGAGCAAATATATAAGATTGGAGTGAGAGAGCCATGAAATTAGGAAAGTTTTCGATTGGCTTAGTTCTAAAGTGAGGTAGGTCTAGGTTCTGGGATGAAGATCAATCTCTGGGAGGAGTGTACTGTGGTTATCACAGTTAAAAATGACCTTTGTAGCTTGCCCTGGAAGTTATTGCCCTGGAAGTTAAGGTAGTAAGCTTCAGCAACTCATCATTTTTAGGGTAACTGAAAGGGTAGACTGATTCTGCTTCTTCCCCAGAAATGGTTGTCTTAGGTGTATGGGTCTGTGGTAAAAGATTATGGAGAAAATCATGGAGGCATAGTAGAACCATAATATTTGACTTTTTCCCAAAAGTTTTATCTGTAACTATTTCTATGTTGATTTCAGGACTAAGGAATCCCATTGTTTCACATGGATTAATTTAACATCTATGTTAAAAGAGACAACTGTATGTTTATATTTAATTGTGAATGAGGATCTTGACTTTATATATTTCACTGAAACTTACTTAGATAATATTTCAGCTCCTGTATTAGTAACCGTTGATGACTTCCAACCATTCAGTCAGAGGTGGCAATCCTTCAGAATTTGAGGACGATTGTCTTCCATAAAATGATAGCCAGTTATTGCTGATGGAACTGCAGGTGGTTAATGAGACAGATCTGGGATCCACAGATTTAGGCACAGTTGAGGAAGACATTTCCCAATGGAAAAGGCAGGTGTGGATTCTTAAATCAGACTTCAGGATGTTCTTTCCTCCTTTTCTCCATTTCCTGTTGTCTCTGTTGGATCTCAAAGAACTGGGATCCTTGCCGTAAGTTCCTTTTCCACTTTGGTTGGTCAAGGGCTTGGGTTTCCCATAAGTTTAAGTCAATATTGCAGTTCTTCATATCTTTGAAGCAATTTTTTTGTCTGTCCTTCATCCATTAGCTATGGCTCAGTTGTAAGATTACTTATAGTCAAAACTTGAAACAAAGAAGGATCATCAGGGAGCTTATGTAGACATACTGTTTGTATCCAATCTACGGTGCAGATGTCTTGTATCTCAAAACCAGATCATGTACAGTGTGTGTAAATACAGAGTGTGTATTTTGTATATGAGAGGAAGTGAGAAGGGGAATGATTTTAGTATACTCTGAGGCAGCACACATTCTCACCATGTGCTGATTTATAGGTTCTAAGCCCAGAAGGAACCATTATGATAATTTAGTCTGACCTCCTGCATAACAGAGGCTATAGAATTTCATAATTCCCTAGTAATTCCTCATGGATTTTCCCATTGTGGTAACAGTAAAAATTATGCTCTGAAGTGTCCCTAGCCTCCGTTTGCCAGAAACTGAGAATGCACGATAAGGGATATTCATTCCCTTTGAAGCACCTGGCATTGACCACTGTCAGAAGACTGGATACTGGGCTAAATGGATTATTAGTTCACCCTGTATGGCCGTTATTTATTCTTATGCACACCAGGTGCTTCAAAGGAAATGAATAGAACAGGCAATCTTTGAGTGATCCTTTCTTAGTCATCCATTTCCATCTTCCATGAATTTATTTCATTCTTTTTTCAACTCATTATACTTTTGGCCCTCACAGCATGCCCTGGCAATGAATTCCACAGGTTGACTATTCAGTATGTGAAGAAGTGCTTTCTTGTGTTTGTTTTAAATCTTCTGCCTATTAATTTAATTGGGTGACCCTGGGCTCTTCTATTATGTGAAGGATTTGATAATGGTTCCTTATTCACTTTCTACACACCGTTCATGATTGTACAGACCTCTAACATATTTCCCCTTAGTCATTTCTTCCAAACTGAAAAGTATATTTTTTAATCTCGTCATATGAAAATTATTCCAGATAGTTTATCATTTTTGTTCTCCTTCTCTATACCTTTTTCAATTTTAATATATCTTTTTTGTGGTGACCAGAACTACATGTACTATTCAAAATATGGGCATAACATAGATTTATCAAATGGCAGTATAATAACCAATATCTTATTATCTATCCCTTTCCAAGTGTCCCTAATTCTGTTATCTTTTTTTACTCCCACTGCACGAGTTGATTTTTTTCTGAAAACTATTCATAATGATTCCAAGATCTCTTTCTTAAATGGTAACAGTTAATTTAGATAACATTATTTTGCACATGTAGCTGGGATTATGTTTTCCAATATGCATTACTTTGCATCTATAAACATTGAGTTTCATCTGACCGGCCATTATATTGTCCAGGCACCCTGTTTTGTGAGATTCCTTTGTACATTTCTGCTGTCTCCTCTACTTTTAACTATCTTGAGTAATGTTGTATTCTCTCCAAATTTTGCTAGACCACTATTTTACCCTTTTTTCCAGATCATTTATGAATTCATTGAACAGCAATGGTCCAAGTACAGATTCTTGGGAGACACCACTATTTTTCTCTCTCCATTCTGAAAACTATTTCTTAATCTTTGTTTTCTATCTTTTAGCTAGTTACATTAACTTTGATCCCATGATGGCTCACTTCACTTAGGAGCCTTTGGTGAAGGATTTTGTCGAAGGTTTTTTGAAAGTACAAGTATACTATATTCAGTGGATCACCTGTGTCCACAGCTTGGTTGACTCTCTTCAAGAATTCTAAATGATTGGTGAGGCATTTTTTCCATATATAAAAGCAGTTTTAACTCTTCCACAACTCTTACAACTTTTTTTACTTTGTTGTGTAGGCATTATTTCACTTTTTTAGTCCTCTTACTATGGTTTTTAATTCAGAGTATACAATTAATTTGAGCCTGTTTTTTTAAAAGTTTGCAGATATCTTGCAGGCATTTCTCTTTTGTGAACGTATCTTTTAATTTAGCTTCCTCATTTCTGTGTAGTTTCCCTTTCTGAGTTAAATGGTAGTGTGACGGGCTTATTTTGTGTTTTCTTTCCTCACAAGGATTTTTAATTTAATTATATTTTGGTTGTCATAACCAAGCAATTCAGCTATATTCACTTATTAGACCAGATCCTGTATTTCACGCAGGATTAAATCAAGAATTGCCTCTCCCTTTGTGCATTCCAGGGCTAGCTGCTCCAAGAAGCAGTCATTTATGATGTCTAGAAACTTTATCTCTGCAACCCATCCTAAAATGATATATCCAGTTAATATGGGAATAATTGAAATCCCCCATTATTACTGAGTTTTCTATCTTTATAGTCTTTCTAATCTCCCTGAGCATTTCACAATCACCACCATCATCATGGTCTGGTATATTCCTACTGCTACATGTTTATTATTCAAACATGGAATTTCTAATTATAGAGATTCTATGGTACATGTTCATTCATTTGACAGTTACTATATTTGTTTTTCACATATAATGTTCTTTCACCTCACAACAAAAACAACCTAATCTGTTATTCCTATATATTTTGCATCCTAAGATTACCATGTCCCATTGACTATCATTTTTTTCATAGCTCCACATAATGTGGTGGCTGTTAAAGTCACCAACATATAGGTATGGGATTTATGCTCTTTGGAGTGATGGCTTTGGCCATTTTGAATTAGGGACTGTATGCATATTTGTAATGTGCAGCTTCTCTATACTGTGGTGGTGGTGTATAAATAGCTTTTTCTTCAGATGGGGGGAAGATGAAATCTGTGATGGTGTTCTTCATATATATTTTGCTAGAGCATATTTTGGATTCAGTTTGTAACCATGGATACAGAAGCAGCTTGCCTGCTGGTCATTTGAGATGAGGATTTCTTGGAGCATTAGGATGTTGATGTTATGTGTCTTCCACATGTTTGCAAGATACATTTCACCCAGGAAAGTCCCTGAGTGTTAAGCTGGAAGATCCTTGTTTCTGAATTTATCTGGTGTGTTCCTTGGCCCTCACGAGGGCTGTTATGATGTCTTGAATTGTTGCTTTAAAGACCAGTAGATGGTTCATTAGTATTTGGTTGCTGAGCAGGGCTGTCCCTTGAGGGGAGCAGGGCTCAGGGCCAAACTGCCTAGCAGGGCTCTACAGCCCCCCCCCCCCCCCTCGCTGGAAGGGGTGTGAGGCAGGCTGGCCTGCTCTATCCCTGAGGACCTGTACCAGAGCCATCACCACCGGCTGGGGCCCAGGAGCCACCACCCCCGCCAAGGCCACAGCCAGGAACCCGAGGCTGCCAGCAGGAACGTGGGAACCCAAGACCTCCAATAGGAGCTGGCCCCAGCCCCAGCCAGTGAGCCGAGGTCACAGCTGGGAACCTGAGAACGCTGGTGGGAGCCGGCCCCAGTCGGGAACCCAAGGCTGCTCTGCTGATAGCAGGGCAGCATAGGGCCCGCAAAACCTCAGGGCTCAGGGCGATTGCCTTGATCATCTCCCACAACAGAGGACAGCTCTGTTCCTGGGTTGATAGCATTAGTCATGATTTCTCACTTACAGAGAGCTGCATGAAGGCTTCCGTCTGAAGAAGGTAGCTGCCAATATGAAGACAAGAGTCAATCTTGTTTGGAAACTTGCAAGTACAAGTTGGTGAGCATCAATGTTATAGACATCAAGGATGGCCCTTGTGTCCTTGGAATCTGAGTACTGTGTCTTTCCAAAAAGGATCCCCAGTTCCTAATAAACCTAACCCCTATTTCCTACACCATTGTCTCATTCTCACATTGACACCCTGTATTCTGCCTAAGTGGCTCTGGGTATGGAACTGGACGTATTTCAGAGAATGTTATCATAGAGGTCCTGACCTTCCATCTCTTATCTAAGAGCCTAAATTTGGCCTCAGGGACCTCAGATTCCTTTCTCTATGTCATCTATGTACACCATGACCACTGGCTCCCTACCCAGGACTGTCTAAGTGTCCTGAGAGACAATCTTTACACCCAGCAGGCAATTCACCATTGTGCCACTCATCACAAATCAAGCTATCTACATTTCTGGTGGTTGAATCCCTTATTATTATTACCTTCCTCTTCCTAATACCTGAGATTCCTTCCCCTGGAGAATTATTCTCATCTGAGATGATACTCTGACATCACCTGGAAGCAGGGTCACAACTATTTTTTTGTTTCCCTCTGTTCCATGTTGGTATTCTTCTTCCCCGAGGCTTTCATCCTCCTGAGCATCATAGAAGGTGGGACTCCTCTGCTGTGTCCCAAAGAATCTCATCTATGTACCTCCTGCATTCATCCACTCTGGTCTCCAGAGCCCATATTTAGTCTCTGAAAGCCATGAGCTCTTTCAACTGAATGCACACTTATGTTACCTGCCCATAACACAAGTAATTATACATTTTGCATTGCGTGCAATAAACTGGATAGACCCCACTCTGTTACTGGACATCTGTATGCGTTCTATTTACTCTGGCAGCTTTTTTGTTGGGCTTATTTTTTTTGTTTCTACGGGATTTATTGGGATGGGGGGAAGTCTATTGGCCTAAATTTAAAGAATAGTAATTAAGTTAATTGATTAATTCTTTAAACTCTGTCACAATATGCTCTTGTTCACTAGCTCCACTGATTGCTAAGGACTCAGCTTTTTAAACCCCTGTTCTACCTGAGTAGCCCTGCCCCAGCTAAGTATTAGTCCTCTTAGCTGCTCCCGTTGGAAATTTAAATACCCTGACACAAATTTGATTCTAATAGCTACATTCATCCAACCAGGGAAAAAGAGCACACTATGTGTTCAATCAAAAGCAATGAGCACAGATCAAAATTTGAATTTCACATATCAAATATTTTTCACAAATTGCTTGCAAACTATCTGCAGACCAAGAATTAGTCATAGAAACACATTTCTGGATACTGTGAAATGATGAATACCTCTGAGAATATTTTAATCTGATTACAGAGTACTCATGAAGAGGAAGAAGTGAAATTTAATGAATAAATTAGAATACACCTTACTCTAGTTAGTACTCACAGAGTAGGAAATGCAGACATCTGTTCACTGATGATACTGAATAACTGTAAAATATCATCTGAAAGAGTCCTTTAACTTGGGCAGCCTCTCAGAATTGTTCATAACTCCTAATATATATCAGGCACTTCCATCATGGATTACTGACTTTCGAACCAAGTTTGTACTATTACAGGGAGCTCCACAATAGTCTTTTAAATCTATCCTTGGTGGTATTCTACATGACATTTTGGATGTTCTTAATGATTGTCTACTTTTTGTACACTGTAAATGAAGATAATTGGGAAGGATGGAGGAAGCAGGACAGAGACATAAAAGATTGAAATATACCCACTTCCATCTTTGTTCAGCTAGCTGGATGAAAAGGAATGTCATCCCTTTAAAAATTCTCTTTCAGCAGGTGGGGAGAAAGAAGAAGATTTTTGACAGGAAGGACAGAAAGCAGTTAGAAAAGAATGAGATAAGGTCAGTGTACTGTGCTTCCTGCTGACTGGATTAATAGGGAGGTATTTATACCCCGTCCACATATGGAGAGTTCCCCTCTTTACCAGGATCAGGCTGGCAGTGCTCACTCACCTGTGAACTTGACAAACTAACTATTGTATTTTGCTACACTATGGGCATTACATTAATTCCCTCTTTTCCTTAAGGGAGCTGAAAAAGATTTTTTCCCTCACCACTCGATTGGCTCAGCAGGGTGAGTTTTTTCTCATCTACCCCACAGCTGGTCTAGGATCTGGTGGTGATGGGAGTAAGGAGGTTGGGTTCTAATGTCACAACTTAGTATGTAAATCTCGTGGAGATTATCTAGTGAAAATACTTGGTATGGAAGCAATATGGTTATTGGATAAAGTAGATTGGAAAAGGATTTGAAGGAAAATAGTCCTTATGGGAGAGTATTAAAGATGAATTAGGGTTCCTATGTCCTATGTAGGGAGCCAATCCAAGTCTTTTTCCTGGCTACCTTTCAGAGATCTGAGGAAAGGAATTTGGGGCTCCTATACCTGGATCAGTGGAAGCCCCCTCATCTTCTTCCAGAACTCTGTAATTTGAACCTAGGTAGTTCCAGATATTATTAAACAAATACAATTTTGGCCTAACCCACATCCATGGTCACTTGCCTTGCTTCCAGCATAACAGTCCATTTCCAATCACAGACTGTAATGGTAAGCCAAATTAGTTAAACAAGGTGTGAAGATGTCCAATGGTCTTGATAAGTAGTAGAAGTTATTCTGAAAACTGCTGGCCATTTTGAATGGGCATCAACTATGACCAAAAATATCTGTACTTCTAATGGTTCGGCAAAATCCTCATCAATACATGTCCAAGGAGTCTGGAGGCAACAGCCAAGACTATAGGCAAGCTAGACCAGGATCATACTGAATTTGCTCACACCTCCTTTTCAATGTCTTTGTCAATCCCTGTACACAAGACATGACTCCAGGCTATGGCCTTCAACCGTACGTTAACAAAATGACATTCAACCTTCAATTTTGGAAATTCTTTATGAAATTATTTTGGAACGATCACTTTGCCATAAAATGCAACCGTGATCCACACGTGGACACAAACTGTGGGAACTGAGGATTATTTTGATCCAGTACAGTACAGAACAGTACCTTGTAGTATATGTCGTTCATAAAAGAAGCCCATGATCCTTAGCGGTTTCTTCATGCGCACTACATATCAGAAGCATGGGGAGGCGTTGCCTTCCCTGATTAGCTGCCCACTGCCTCCTCCCTCCCTTCTGAGGCAGCAGGCAGTGAGGTAGACTTCCTGCCCAGACTACTTTCATTTTCATTTAAGCCTTGCTATTGTGCTTCTGACTCAGCACTGAGATGCAAATGAGACAGACAGCCCTTTATATCTTGAAAAAAGCACATTCATTTTGTGGCTGCAACAAGGCAAACTCATTAGAATCGGTGCTTAATCTGAAAACGCTGAAGATTTCACCATCATCTGCTGCCCCCTCACACTGATATATTAAAAAGGCAAGAGGAAGCTATCTGTGACACCAATAGTCACAGAATAATAGCAGACCCTAGGTCTAAATTAGGTGATAATTATCCTCACAGAAAGTCCAACCCAGCTTTGGAAGTTTCAGGTTACCAGTTAAGTCTACATAGGCTACTGCAAATACTGTGAATGTTTTTTTACCAAATCCAGGATTGAACTATTTTAGGACTTGCTTTTATAGATTTACAGACTCATAGACTTTAAGGTCAGAAGGGACCAGTACGATCATCTAGTCTGACCTCCTGCAAAATGCAGGCCTCAAAACCTCACCCACCCACTCCAGCAATAGGCCACTAACCTATGACTGAGTTATTTACCTCCTTAAATCAAGATTTAAGGCCTTTAAGATACAGAAAATTCACCGGTAGGTAAGCCATGCCCTGTGCTACAGAGGAAGGTGAAAAACCCCCAGAGCCCAAGCCAATCTTCCCTGGGGGAAAATTCCTTCCCGACCCCAAATATGATGATCAGTTAAACCCTAAGCATGTGGGCAAGTCTCAACAGCCAGTTACCCAAGAAACAATTCTCTGTAATAACTCAGAAGCCACCTCATGTACCCTTCCTTCTTAGGCCACTTGTATATCCACCACCCATAGCCAAAGATCAGTCAATTTTCAAAACAGGCTATCTGGTCATACATCCCCTCCATAAATTTATCAAGCTGAGTTTTGAAAGCAGTAATGGTTTTTGCCCCCACAACTCCCCTTGGAAGGCTATTCCAGAACTTTACTCCTCTAATGGCTAGAAACATGCATATAATTTCAAGCCTAAATTTCTTGATGGACAGTTTATAACCATTTGTTCTGGTGTCCACACTGGTGCTGTACTCAAATAATTCTTCTCCCTCTCTGATATTAATCCCTCTGATGTATTTATAGAGATCAATCATATCCCCCCCTCAACCTTCTTTTGGTTAGGCTAAACAAGCCAAGCTTCTTGGATATGTCTACACTAGAAAAAGTTAGTTTAACTTTGTTAAGTCGACTTAATAAGGTTGACTTTAAGTCGACTTAAAGTCAAACTTATTAAAGTTGACTTAAAGTGGACTAAGTTGTCTTAGCTTTAAGTCAACTTAGTCCACTTTGTTGAGTCGACCTAACCACCCTTAAGTCGACTTAATAAAGTCGACTTAAGGGTTACTCTATGTCCACACCCTCCTTAAGTCGACTTAAGGAGTCGACTTAAGGGTTATGTTAACCTAATAAGTGGTAGTTATAAAGTCAACTTAAGCTTTCATTAAGTCGACTTAAGGAATTTCTGAAGTCAACTTAATGAAAGCCTAGTGTGGACGTGGCTTAATTTAAGTCAACTTAAATTGCCAGTTTAGACATAGCTCTTGAGTATCCTCTCATAAGGCAGTACACTCCACACTCCTCTCATAAGGCATATCCACTCCACAGACCATCCTTGTAGCCCTTCTCTGCACCTGTTCCAATTTGAATTCATCCTTTTTAAACATGGAGGATCAGAACTGAACACAATATTCCAGATGGGGTCTCACCAGTGCCTTGTACAGTGGCACTAACACCTGCCTGTCTCTACCTAACATATCTCTCCTGAGACATCCTAGAACTGCATTAGCTTTTTTCACGGCCACATCACATTGGTGGCTCATGGTCATCCTATGATCGACCAGTATTCCCAGATCCTTCTCCTCCTCAGTCCGTTCCAACTGATGTGTCCCCAACTTATAGGAAAAATGCTTGTTATTTGTCCTTAAATGCATGACCTTGCACTTCCCATTATTAAATTTCATCCTATTCCTGATACTCCAGTTTACAAAATCATCCACCCCCCACCCCCAAAGAGTTGCTGGTTCTTTGATACAACAACTTGGTTTAACAAGAAGTTGTATCTGTGTGTAATGTTTGTGGTATACAGTACACAACTAAACTACTCCTATTAAATAATATCTTTTAGCTCCTCTTGCTTTTTAATATTTCTGAGGGAGGGCAAAGTCTCAAAGTCCATTAATTTCATTGAAGTTTGGTGTTTACTCTCTTAAATCCTTACATCTACACACTAGATTTTAGCCATCTTTAATTCCACCCCCTCCCTCATTTGTTAATTATAATCCACATATACTTTCTCTCTACTACTTTCCTCCTTGACAACATTTAAATGTTCATCTTACCCCTATAGTTCAGCTCATTCATGAAAATGGTGAAAAATTATCAAATTACAGCACATAATTTGAAAATTTATTTCATGATGGAAAGATCTCTAAAGATATTATGCCCAAGAATAATCTAGAGATCAGGCAGCTATTGTACTGGTCCTCTAAATAATGGAAACCACTTCTAGTCAAGGTATGCTGCACCTCTTGCACTCTTAATTCCAGCATTTATGATTTATTTTAAAACAAACAAACAAACAAACAAACAAAGAAAAAAAACCCCCTCCAACGTTATAAAACCATAGACTACAAAAGAGATTCTGAAACCTTTTTAAAAGGCGATGTATGAGACTGAAAATAGTTCTAGACTTAGACCAGGAATCCTGGGCAGTGTTTGCAATTCAAGCATTGGAGCACTCATTAGGACACAAAGTGAAATGAATTACCTATAGAAGAACTGATTTTTCCCATTGTCTATACTTAGAGAAATGCAAAAAATAAAGCACATAAATAATTACCAACTGTCTTAAACTTTGTAGTTATTTATTTTTTTATTTATTTCATTTATACTAGTCTAAATCAGTGTTGTAGTCATTATTATGTGCTAGCCTGATTTGGGATTGGGACTCTTTGGCTGTATTATCTCTAACTTCTAAATTTGCAAAACTTTAAAACACTGTTTAATTGGGATGTGTTTTTTCCTTTATATAGGCACTAGGTAAAGTACTCATGTCAGCTACATTTCTAATTCATACTTGCAAAAAGGAAAAAAAACAAACAAAAACAAAACCAATCCTAGAGGTTTCAAGTGCCTCAGTAGTCTCTGGAATGATGATTAAAGTTGTCCCACCCTAGGATTCTGTTTAACGTAACATCCCGCCTCCCCCCATACTTAGGTCTCCAGGTCCCTTCACTGCCCCAGTCAGCCAAAGAGGGAGAAACAGGCTGAGTGAGTCATCCCACGCCAATCCAGTTCTTGTCTTTGAAGGTGCATCTTGGCTGCAGCTCATGCTGGGAGGAGAGTGGGGGGATAGATAGGGGAAGGAGTGAAGGGGAAGAAAGTCAACCAGAGACCCATCCAGCAGCTGTGATGAGGGGCCTGGGGTTGGGTTTGGGGATGGAATGGGCCCTGGAGAGGAGCAGGGGCTGGGCCTGGAGCAGGAGAGGCTGGCCAGGAAGCTTGCCTTCCCCAGGGAAAGCTTCACCAACCACCTATGGGTTTCTTCGTTGATGTCTGTGCAAGTGATTGATAACCTATCCACGAAACTGAGACTCACCACTTTATCTGAACTTTCTTTGGGTTGACAAGAACTGGGGCACAGCAGGCATGGCAACTTATCAACATTGTCATGGTGAGTCCCCTTATGAAACTGAATGGTATAGGAATGAGTTGAAAGTAGTAATGCCCATCATTGAATATAAGCAGCAATTAAAGATGGTATTCCATGTTTCAGTCCCAAAACTGAAACTAAAGTGTGATGATCAAACAGGAAGGTAGAATGTTTACCTTACAGAAAGGGTTGGAACCTCTGAATTTCAAACATAATTCTCTTGCTCTATTTGCATATAGTTCTTAGGACTAGTCAATGTTCATGATTGTTTCTCCGTACCAATAAAAAATGTAGGAAAGAACTATATCTGCTCCATATGGTGAAGAATCACAAGCCATTTACAGTGATAGTGAAGCATCAAAGTGCATAAGAACTTCAGCTGATGTCAACAGTTTCTTAACTTCCTTAAATGCACACTCACACTTGTTAGTGCACTTTTTTTTTTGCTTGAGACAGTACATGTAAAAAGAGCTAATACTGTCACCAGATTAGGCAGAAATTTACAATAGTAATGAAGCAGTGCTAAGAGAGTGTAATGGTGACATGATTTCTGGTGGTAGCATTTGAAGAACCATCTTCTTTTTCTCTTGTGATTTTCTTAAGCCTATAACATTATTTGCATATACAAGGTATTCAAATGAAGATTTGAAAAACCTCACATTTGTCTCAATGTACTATGAGTTTCTGGTCTTCCAAATATTGCAAGGCAGCTTAGATCTATTTCTGTAACAAGAATGTTATACAAATAGAATTGAACTCCATTCAGTCCCTTCAGCACCTCATTTGCGTCTTTCAGGAAAAAAGCTAATGTTGCAACAAAGCAGTTGCAACAAAATAAGCCTTTTTGTATGTTGATTTCGTGAGATGGAGGGGAACTTCTGATAACACATATAGTACTAGGTCTTGTTCAGTGCCACTAGAGCTTGTGTTTTTATCTATCTCATCAGTTCCTAACTTTCATCCTTTCTTAAATTCAGTCTTCATACATCATCTTGCATGCATGCTTTCTGTGTTATTGATCACTGAACTGTGTGACAGGTTGAGGCAATGTGTGCTTTCTTCTGGGACTTTCTTTAAATAACCTGATGTGCCTAGTAATCTTTTTCAGAGTACTTAGTTTGTGAACAGTGTCCACAAAAATTCCTTACATTCTCATGGTTCTCTGTTTTGCTAATGCAGAGGTGAACTTCTCACTTCACATTAAATTCCAGAGAATCTTTTCCTGCAGTCCCCATTGCAGCTACTGCTACTGCAACAGCCTAATTGAACGTCAGCACTGATGGTCAATAACTTCTTCCAGACCTCATTATTGTGTAATCCAGAAACTAATATTATTTAATGTTTGTCTAAACAAATAATGTTCTGACAACTTCCTTAAAACAACAATAAATTATGCTACTGATAATCCAGTTTCCAGATGTCCGCGATGAAACAAATATCATTCTGCTATCATCTGTAAAGTAGATAAATACGTTCCTGCATTTCTGCACACAACAGAGCTCTTTGGCAGGAATAATATATATATTGGCTAAATAAAATGCTTTAAAATATATAATTTATTAATCTCAGACCTGATCTCAACTCATTTAGTCTATGAAAAAAAAAATCTAAATTTAGGATTTACAAAAGCATTGAATAACTCAGGAGAAAAAGTCCTATTAAAAGTCAATAAAACTCGCACCTAAATAATGTTGGTGCTCTTGAAAATCTCATCCAACTCTTTCTATAACTTCCTAGTAGTGAAACAAATACAAAAGTAGGAAAGTTTAGCCTTAAAGACTGAACTTCTCAGGTGGATTGAGTGATAATCTCTGAATAGTCTAGGTCTTAATGTACCTAATACTTTTATGTTAGTTTCTGTTATTTGAACTGTATCAGAGTGGAATAAAACTATTTATTTTTTGCTTATTTAGCAAAATGGTTTCTCTGTCAGCCATGAAATATGGTTAGGAGGCTTCACGGTAAATTAAAAGACCCAGTGACTTAAAATATACATAGGATTGTAGTGAAGGAAACTGTAAATTCATGAGCACCACTGGTTACTATCTTGCTTGGTAATATTTATGGGAATATTATGTTGTCCATGTTCAATGATAAGTGGATGTTGAAAAGCTGCCATTCTATCCAGTCTGACTATATTAATCTTGAATTAAGGACTATATTAATACCTTTATACTCATCTCAGCAAAAATGGTAAGCATGTCTTCTGCAGTATGAATAAGTGAACAGATAGTTAGGAATTTGAAGCATATTGACATAAGTGTGAAAGAGAAAGTGAAAAATGGATCCTTGCAGAATGCTAAGAGTTATGATCAGAAAAGTGCAACTGAATGAGTTTCTCACAGTTGGTACACGAAAATAACAACAGAACTTTGGAATACTTTAGAACCCCCCCCCCCAAAAAAAAAATACAGTTGATATGGTCTGAGAAATAAGAATCTTACAATATGGCTCACTCATATCATGTTTATTTTTCCTGTGAGTGCAAGGATTATTCTTTTTTCTCTCTAGTTAAAAACTGAGTAAATTTAATGAAAATGCAAGTCTAAGAATTGTGCAGTACTCAGAAATATATTGTGCACTACTCAGAAATTTCATATATATATGAAAATTAAGTTGGAACAAAGGGAAACTATACCATAGCTGAGACCCTCTTTGCAGATAACATCATGGTATCCTACTGTACTGTGTATATCTCTCAAGGGTTAGGGCCCCCTTGTTATTAGGAAAAGTCAAGTAATAGTAAAGGGGGATGTGATTATTACAAATATAGGTATTTGGGTGTATGAGGACCAGGAGAACCACCTGTTAAATTGCCTGCCAGGTATGAGGGTGGTGCATATCTCAAGACAGACAGACATATTTAGACAGATGTATTAGTAATGATGAGAAGGAGCTGGTGGTCACTGTACACATAGGAATTAATGATAAAGGGAAAGGAGGGACAGACATCCTGAAGGCTAAAGCCTGTTAGGCTTCCAGATAAGAGATTAAAGTCCAGGACCTCCATGTTAGCATCCTCTAAAATATTCCAAATGCAGGCACAATTATACACAGAGAATTGCAGAGCTTCAATGAGTAGATGAGATAATGGTGTTCAAAAGAGGCATTTAGGTTTAGTATGAACTGGGGAGCCTTCTGGAAAGGAGGAGCCTATACAGGAAGGATGGGCTCAACCTAAATCAAAATGGAATCAGATTGCTGGTGTGTAAAAATGAAGAAAGTCAGAGAGGAGTTTTTAAATTAAAAGCTGCTAGGAGAAAGAAGACAAATTTAGTAAAGAGGAGAAGATATAAATTGATAAAATATAGCTAAGATCTGAAAAGAAACAGTCAAATGAAAAAGAGTGCCATTCAATTACATCATATGAAAATAGGCAATTAACTATATATAGATAAATTTGATAAGTGCTTGTAAATAAATGCAAGAAGCTTAATGAACTTTAATGAGTGTATTAAATAAGGATATTGATACAATAGATATCACAGAAACTTGGTGGAACAAAGATAATCAGTGAGACAAAAAAACAGAAGGCAGGTCATTCTGTTGGGAAGTGGCACTCTAGGTGAAAGAAAAATCAGAGTCAAATGTAGTAAAATCTTAAATGAATCAAGCTGTACCACTGAATCTTTATGGATAAAAATTCCATGCTTGAATAACTAGAGCATAACAGTAGAAATATATTACCAACCATCTGACCACCTATGAAATTCTCAGAGTTTAGAAAGGCTACTGGAAACAGAAAACCCTATAATAAGGGGCTGGGGGTAGCTAATCTCAAAACCCAAAAGGGGAGAGGCAATCCTTGATTTAGTCCTAACTGGGGCACAGGACTTGGTCTAAGAGATGACTATAGCTGAATGCATATATCCTTTTGTAGCGAAAGCAGGGAACACCAAAGAATCCATCTCAGTAACAGTTGATTTGAAAAAGGAAAACTACATAAAAATGAAAAGACTAGTTAAATGGAACATAAGAGGAACAGTCACAAAGATGACATAACTACTATCTGACAAAGTGGTTTGCAGCCCACAAAAGCTTATGCCTGAAGAAATTTATTAGTGTTTAAGGTGCCACATGACTTTCATTGTTTTTACTATCTACACAGAAACATTTAAAAAAAACACCATAATCGAGGCTCAAATTATATGGAAACCCCAAATTTGAAAAGAAAAGAAAAAGAAACGGCAGCTACACTGAAAGAAAAATGCCACGTGGTCACCCAGAGCAAAAGAGGCCAATAGAGACAAAAAGACTTTTTTTTTTAAAAATTGGAAGTAAAATTTTTACTGAGGAAAATAGAAAGGAACATAAACTTTGGCAAGTCAAGTATGAAAAGTATAATTAGGAGAAAAAAGATTTTGAAAAAGACAAAAAAAACCAGATTTTAAGTATATCAGAAGAAAGATGCCTGCCAAACAATCAGTGGGGCAACTAGAAGACTGAAATGCTAAAGGAACAGTAAAGGAAAACAAAGCCCTTATAGAAAAGCTAAAGGAATTATTTGTATCTGTTCTCAGTCAGGTGTTTGTGTGCTCTCTGTATATGTTGTTCCAGTTCTGTGCAGATAGCTGGTTCAACATCCCTAAATAGTACTGCCAGTAAAGAATGATCACTTGCACTGTTCAGTGACTTGGCCAGTGATGTTCAATATATTCACAAATGGTCTGGGAAAAGGGCTAAACAGTGAGGTACGATATGTGCAGATGGTAGAAAGTTATTCAAGATAATTAAGACCAAAGCTAACTTTGAAGTATTACAAAGGGATCTTAGAAAACTGGTGACTGGAAAAGAAAATGGCAGATGAAATTCAATGTTGATAAATGCAAAATAATTCACACTGAAAAGCATAAATTCAACAGTACCAAAAAAAAAAGATGGGATTGAGATTAGCTGTTATGATTCGGGAAAGAGATTCTGGAGTCATTATGGACTGTGCTCTGAAAACATCTGCTCATTGTCTTCCATAGAAGTCAAAATAGGTACCAGAATGTTGGGAACCTTTAGGAAAGGGATAGAGAATAAGAGAAAATATCAGGGGGTGCGTCTACACTTACAAATTAAGTCGACCTAGGGAGGCCTAAGTCGACTCAACTACTCCGCGTCAACACTGGGCTTTCCTGAAGTCGACTTAAGGAAAAGTTAAATTGACCTAATAACACCTCCTTTTAGGTTAACCTAATGCTTAAGTCAATTTCATTAAGTCTACCTAACCCAGTGTAGACGCAGAGTAGCCCTAAGTCTACCTCCATGGCCTCCAGACTTTCCTCCCTGACCTTCCTCCCAGAGTTCCTGGCACAGGAAGAGCCTGCCTTGGCCAACCAGAGGGCAGAACCCACCTCACCACCCTGCTGCTTGGGAGCAGAGCCAGCACTGCAGGTGGGCCCCATCCTTGACATCTTTGACCTGCTGGCCATTTGGGGGGATGAGGCAGTCAGCTCTCAATTGCAAGGCAGCCATTGCAATCGGGAGGTGTATGCCTTCCTCTCCCAGGCCCTGGCTGCCAAGGGCCACACCCGGGACACCCAGCAGATCCGGGTCAAGATCAAGGACCTCCACCAGGGCTATCAAAATGCACAGGAGGAGATGCTCCAGACAGGGGCAGCCCCCATCAGCTGCCAGTATTACCAGCAGCTGGATGCCTTTCTGGGCCAGGAGAGCAGCAGCCTGCCAGCCCACACTATTGACTCTGCAGAGCCCCCATCCCTTGATGACGACCAGAAAGAGAGCTCGGGGGATGAGACTGTGGTGCTGGAGCAGAGGGAGGCCAGAGCCCAGGAGGAGCAGGAGGATGCCCACTGGAGGGTCTAGCAAGGGCTGCGGAGGGATGAGCAGAGGCTGCTTGAGCACATGCTCGACCTCATAGAGGCGCATCTGAAAGAGCACATGTTCTCTCAGGTCCCCACCCTACGCTCCAGAGGCAGTCTGGAACCCGCCTTCCAGAGGCCCCGACCCTCTTCACTCCTCCTGACCCCCCTCACTCCCTCAATCCTCTTCACTCCCCCTGACCACCCCTCTCCTTTTCCCTTCCCCCAACCCTCTTCACTCCCCCAAAAGCCTCCCAGCCCCCACAGCCCCCAACCCCCATTTCCCCCTCTGAATAAACACCCTGAACACTTTATACGGTGTGTCATGCTTCTTATTGGTGTGGGACGGGGGGGGACGAGTGCATGGGGGGGGCAGGCATGTGTGGGTGGTGGAGGTGACGGAGCCTGGTAGCAGGCCCACTCCTCAGTGCTCCTCATTTTTTAAATGGGCCCTCAGAGCATACCGGATGAGCTGTGCTTGCCGTTGGACCTGCTGAGTCCGGGGCAGGTTGTCGTCGGGCTGGTCATACTGCACAGCGAGCCACTCAGCCTCGGCTTCCCAGATGTGGGGGAACCTTTCCCCTCGCAGCTCACAGAGGTTGTGTAGGCACCAGCATGCGCTGACGACCTGCAGAAGGTTGTCTCACTGAGCTGCAGGCAGGTCAGGAGGGCCCTCCAGCAGGCCTTGAGACGGCCGAAGGCATGCTCAATGATGCTGCAGGACTCATAGACTTTAAGGTCAGCAGGGACCAGTACGGTTGAGCCTCCGATTGAAGAGGTCCCCGCTGGCATCTATGTGGCCTATGTTGACATAGTACCTGGCGCTGTGTTCCAGGGCTCGGATGGGGATGTGGGTGGTGTCCACAATGCCCCCCCAGTTGGGGAAGCCGCGTCAGGCGAGGCAGTCGAGGAGTTCGTGCAGTTTGTCCGGGGTGATGAGGCGGGCTAGCAGGACCTGGTTGATTACTCTGCAGACCTGCATGAGAGCAGTCTCCACGGTTGCTTTCCTGACATCAAATTGCTGGGCCACGGAGTGGTCAGAGTCGGGGCTTGCCAGCTTCCACACGGCAACAGCCACTTGCTTGTCTTCAGGCAAGGCGGGTCGGAGTAAGGTGCCCATGCGCTCCAGAACCGGGGTGAGCTTGCGGATGAGCTCAAGGAAGGTCCACTTGCTCATCCTAAAGCTCTGCAGCCACAGGTCGTCATCCCAGGTGGTGACGATGATCCGCTCCCACCAGTCATTGCAGGCCTCCTGTGCCCCGAGGCGACAAGGTATGGAGCGCAGTGCGATGCCCATGGCAGGTTGCTGGGGCAGCAGGGCAAGGGGCTGGCATGTTGCCGGACAGGCCTGCTCCACAGCTGAAGAAGTCTTACCACTAGCTGGCAGATGTCGCTTAGCTGGCTGACAAAGCGCAGGAGAAGAGGCAGATCCAGGTACAATGGGAAGGGGCTGAACCCACTTCCTGTTTTAAGGACATGGCCGGAGAAGGGGAGACCATTTCTGCTGTCACGCTTCCCACGATGCACCCGTCCAACCCCCCCAAGTCAAATAGTTTGGCGCTTTTTGCCTGGGACTCTCCAACTTGAAACAACTTAAAGCAAGATCGGTGCCCTGCCTGGTCTCGGAAAGAGATTGGCTGTACAAACATCTGACAGCCAAACATCTTGAGCATAAAGTTCTATTATGAGGTTGGTTTAGATAGAGAAAAGAAGGAGAAGAGGCTAGTCCTGACCTGCTCAGGCTACAAGTTGCAAGACACAATAGGAAGGGGCTGAGCTCACTTCCTGTTTTGAAGGTGTGGTTGGGGGAGGGGAGACCTCAGTTTTAGCATTATAAAAAGAGCATGGTTTTTATTACATGAATATGATTATTTAAATCCTAGTGAGGCACTAAATATGTGCTGTAAGGACAAATATGAAAAGACAGTCCTTACCTTAAAAATTTAAAGCTTAATGTTAATTTATTAATGCATGTAAAATTCTTTGAGATTCTTGAATGCCAGCTGATCTTCAAATTTAAAAAAATATTTTGAGTAATTATATCCCTTTATTTTCCTCCGTTAATCAATAAGAGGACACTTAATCTACTTTTTTATCCTTAGTTTTCTCCACTATTTTCTTATTATATATTTTTGCTCCTTTCTTGCTATGATGAACCTTGCTTTTTGCTCCCAAGCTTCAAAAGCAATCCTGCATTTAATTAATTATATTATTTACTTTGCTTTCATTTATCTTCACTCTGCAAAATTTGGAGATCATACCTAAATCATAGAATCTAGGGAATAGAGATACAGAAATCTACATATTCAAATTCCCTAATTTAATTACACAACCATTATACCATCCCTTGCATTGCTCTCCCCACACAGAGGAAGACTATGGAATAAAGCTCACTACATAGATCTTGACCCAATAGATAGTCAGTCTTAGGTGGGATCACAAAAATGACTCTGGGGTACTGAGGGACAGTACAATCCAGGGAATCCTACTGGGGCTCCCATATGTATTAGCCTGTTATTCAGAAATAAGACAACCTAAACAATAAAAATGTGTTTCTGAGATATTACAAAGGGCTTATAGTTCAAGGAAACAATTGTATTATATATATATGTATAAGGCCCTCATTACCATAGTATCTGAATGTCTCACAGTCTTTAATGTATTTGTTCTCATAACCCTTCTGAGAAGTTGGGAAGCACTATTATCTGTATTTTACAGTTGGGGAAGTGAGGCAGAAAAATACTAAGTGAGTTGTCCATGATCACACAGGAAGTCTGTGATGTAGCAAGAAATTGAACACTGGTTTCCAGAGTCTCAGTTTATTGTCCTAATCATTGGACTGTCCTTCTTTCCTAGCTATTAAGACCTAGAATCAAAGTACATTGTATTTTTAAATTGTAGGTTTTTTCTTTTGATAGATAATTATGATTGTTGAATTATTTTTTGAAAATATTTCTAATTTAGCTTGGAAACTATTTGGAAGAAAGCTCTTTTTTGTTACATTATGAATTAAAAATGCAATCACACTATTCCTTAAGCAAGGTCACTCCCTCAGAGATTTCACTTCCAATTCAGCTTTCACTCTAAAAGCTGTGAAACCCAGTTGTAACATTCTTGTAGCAGATGTGCTTCACACTCTGGGAATTCTCTCTACAAATTTCAGATGGCATTTGGCACAGAAATCTATTAGAAGTGTAACAGCTATGATAAAAATCTTCCCTTCGCTTTGGGTAGATTGTTTTAAACTTTTATAAAAGCACTAGGAGGAGACAGAGTAAAGAGAGTGCTTTTGACCAGAATAACTTGGAAGTTCCTAAAGTTCTTAGCAGTGTACTCTCATAATCTCACTGTACAATTTTTTATTTCATACTTAGAGATCTCATCTTCTTTCCTTTTCCCTTTCCATCCTAAGTTCATAATATATGGCACAGTCATAATAACAAGAAATTCTGATTTATAAGGCAGGAGGTGAACGAGGGATCGTGAATTCTCATCATGTCTGCAATACAGTAGAGATTCTGTTTACTGAAGTTTTAATTGAGAGTTAGAAACAGAATGGAGTCTAGTTTGGACTATTTAAGTAGAACTGAGAAAAACTTATAATTTTTTGGTTCTCATGGGTTCCAACAAACTGTTTCCACTGGTTTCAGTTTGAGTGGTTTCATGGCCCTTGAGTTTTGCTTTAATAATTCCAGTTTGTTCAAATCTGATATGGGGAAGGTGAAACAAAATGAAACTGAGCTTTAATGAGTTCTCTAGATTGCTTATGCGTTCACTGTTTGTTCATTCATCCTAGCACCAAAAGAGCAGCTATCATAAGTTTTATTACTTAAAACAAAGAAGCATATCAACATAAAAAAGTAAGTCTTGAAGAGTTTGCATGAAGAGTCGCTCAGTCTTGAAGAGGAGCAAAGTTATGATAAAAGATTCACCAACCCCCAATGTTGGCCCAACCATTTATTCTTACAGTACAAGTATTACTGAGAAAACCTAAAACACAACAAAAGGTCCTATGCCAATGCTAAAAGCTTACTAGAGACCATCCATCAATCCTATGGGTCTTAATAAGTTAATTTTTTTTCCAGTCCTTCTGGAAGTATTCCTTCCCCCCACCGAACCGAAGGTTCTGTCTGTTTGCAGAATCTAAAGAAAGTCCTTGTGAAAATTTAAATTAAAAGTTTATATACCAAAAGCCCTTCTTCAAGTTTTCTGCTGGTCTCTGCAAAGCCCAGCTTAGGCCAGGAAGCATAAGCCTCCCCAGAGTGCTGGAATCTTTCCTGGCAAGAGGTGAAGGATGTTTGAAACCTGAGAAGTCCCTCTTAAATCACCCTTCATTGTACTTGTTTCATGGAGGAACTGTGGCAATCCTCCCTGCTGGGAGTTGCATACCTCCACTGTTCATAGTAATACATAAGCAATTCATAAACACAATGTGGTCCCCAAAGATATTCTATGGGGTTGAAAAATTGTCACACCAACTGTCCTCAGCTGTGAAAAAAAGCTGTTACAGCATTATAGCAGTTCCTCAGCATGGGGCTCACCAGCAGGGCGCCTCCTGGGGGTGGTGTTGGGGAATTGCTCAAGTTGTCCCCCTGCTGGTAGCTCATGCTCTGCCCGCCACATGACTGGACTCTCGCTCTGAGTCCTCTTTGGGGTCTTAGCCATCCAGCCAATCCCATGTCCCACCCCTTCCAGGGTACAACTAAGTCCCTTGGCCCATTTAGCATCAGTGGCCAGGCCTAGTCCACTGACCACTTCCCCGTGGTTGTAGACCAGCTTGCACCAATCCAGCCACAGTTTAAAACAGGCTAGGGGCCAGCGAGCTTATGCACTCCTCCTGCCACCCACACCATGCCTGGCATGCTGGGGGGAGCAGAGAGGGACCTGGGCCCGCCCTCTGCACCAGACTCTGGCCCAGGGACCCTATGTGCCTCCAGTGAGGTCATCTGCCTTCCTCCAGTTTTTCCACTTCACAGTTGTCGACTCCCTGGGCCACCTCCCCGCAGCCCCCAGTCATGCCTCTCTCTCACTGGTCTGGACCCAGCCATTGTCTGCTTTCAGCTCCCAGCCCTCAATCTGCTGCTTGCCACTGTCCAGTCCCTTCAGGAGCTTCAGCTTCTCCAGGCTCCTGCTGCTGCACCATGCTTGGAGCTCTCCAGGGTCCTGGTCCTGCAACCTGCTGCCAGCCCTGCAGCTCCCAAGGCAGATTGATCTCTCAGCCTTGCTGCTCCTAACTTTATACCGGCAGCCTGGCCCTGATTGGCTACTGCAGCCCTCTGCTCTGATTGGTTGCTGCAGCCAAGCCCCTTTTTAACCCATCCAGGGCCATAGCAGTGTCACTACACCACGACAAGAACATTGACACTGGTGCAACTGAGGTGTCTCAGTACAACTCCAAGTTGCTCCCTGGGCTCAGCCTTGCTTCAGAAGCTGCTTCCATACATCACAGGCCATTATATAAAAGCAGAGGAGGAAACCTTAAAACCGAAGCACACTGCACCTCTAGATCCAGCAACAGCTTCAAATCAAGTCAGGGCTGGGATCAACCTTCCATGATAATGCTTCCCCTGCTACCACCGCCCTCTGTCCTCAAACGTTTTCTCATTTCCCATAAGGTTTTCTCCTCCTTTTCTTCCTTCCTGAGGAGGGGTATAATCTATGTGATAAAGGAGCAGAAGGAAAAGGCTCTGGGGAAAAAGAATTACTCCTTCTAGAATCTGGTTGTACCTTCAGGATTCTAGGGGCAGACATAAGAGAGAAAAATCATTCATTCATAGTGAAAATAAGGCCCAAGATTGCAGCAGTTCCCCAACTACTTTTCCTTGGCTTGAGAGAGCCCAGCTCCCTCAAAGCTCCTCCTACTCCTCTGCTGCTCAGGGGAGGCCTTGTCAGGCTGGGGAATCTGAAATAAAAGATTAGACAGGCAGACTAATCTACTTTAATCATTGTAAACCTGTTTCTCACTTGTTTCCAGAGGTGCCCATAATAAAATTTAACAGTGGGTTATCCCTGTCCTCCAGAAATGTGTTTCCTAATCATAACCATGTAGACATGTATATTTTCCTAGTATATGTTTATTAGTTAATTATACTTCCCCTATTATTTCAAAATGCAGTTGCATTTGATTGGCATCATACAATGTGCTTTGGCTAAGGACCTCCATCATTGCCCTAGGAGTCACAAGTATTCAGTGATTAATCAGACATATTATGACTTGGTGAGTAAATTCCTCCTGTCATCAGTCTGGTGACAGGAAGGGTGAAGATAGTGACAGTTAGAAAGGGAGACAAGGAATCTAAGTTCCAGGTTGCAGGAAGTTTAATTTCATGTACTTATCCTGTATGATAAAAATGTCATTAATAATTCTATTCATGCATTATTTGCACATTTTAAAATTCATTGGATTTATTGTCTTAAAAATTCCACCTTATCATGAGCATCAGAGCAAAAGAGTAGCTGAACTTGCATATTATCAACCCATCAGATAGAATGATCATTTGTTGAGATACACATACTGATAGGAATAGAAAAATAAATCTAAGACTTCTTGTTGAGTGAAATTCACAACTGAGGGAAAGAAGTACAACTCCATAGAAGTCAATGAAGCTGTACCCCTGCACCAATTCTAACTTTGTCCCTTTATCTATCAATGAAGCTATACCCCTGCACCAATTCTAACTTTGTCCCTTTATCTATAAAGCATCTTGTGCCTGTAGAAGAAGAGGAGAAAGTCGCCCAGTAATCATCATTACACACATTCATTCTCAACTGTTTCAAGTCAACAAATCTTTTGTATCTTCATGAACTCCTTATCATTTTACATTCTTATTTAGTAGTAAATGTATCAAAGATAAAAGTGCTAAGCCTATTTGTGTGTGTATTTCTAGAGAATAATTGTCCTTGAACAGTAAAGGTGTGCAGGGGGATGTGGGAATAGGCTCTCTTTTGCTTTAGTTTGTAATAAATTTTTCAATGCCTCACAACCCCCTAGAGTAGACTGCGTTTTATGAACCTTGTGAGGGTCACTTCCCACTGGTTGACAAACACTGACATAGGGTACGAGACATGTTTGGAATAAAAATAACAGTGAAAAGAATATCCTGAATGCATGAGAAATAAAGAAGTTTTTGGTGGAAAATTCCCACTGTAAGGCTCTACTTTAGAAAAGCACTTAAGTCCATGATTAACTTAAACTTAAATTTCCTGAATAACAGTCAGTGTAAGAATGTTGCCTACTATAAATAAGCAAGCAATAGCACAAAAGAAATATGACATTAAGGACCATATAAAAAGAGCTGGAAGGCCCCATGGTCATGTTCGGGGAAAAAAGAACATTGTCATAGTTTATAATAAATTCTGTTACTTTTAGTTTTACCTGTAAGATTAGTCTCCAGTTCTGAAAACATAGCTTACCTTTATGCAGAGGATTAGTAGTTGTTAACTAAAAGACAAGGAAATGCATAAGTACTTGTGGGAATGGAAACTAAAGAAAATCTATTAATAATAGCTGCAGAATTGATTTTAGGTTTTGCACAGGAAAAAGCAGATAACATTCATAGATGCTAAGGCCAGACAAGACCATCGTGATCATCTAATCTGACCTCATGTATAGCACAAGCCATAGAACTTCCCCAAAAGAGGCTTTAGAGCAGATCTTTTAGGGGGAAAAAATCAATTCTAAGTTTTAAAGCAAAATGTATTTTAAAGATATTGTGCTGGGATAACTGGAACTCTTCATTATCTTAACAATTCAAAATAAGATAAGGGCTGCTCTATATGCTATTCAACGTCAGCACATCAAGCACATTTCAAAGTCATCAATGTGTTCAACTTTTCTCTAATGAGATTCTATAAAATGTTTCTCAAAATTATACGTTGATTAAGGCAGCTGTATTCCCATCATTGACATTTGAACAATTGGGAAAAAACCACCCGGGCATTGCTAAAATGGTTTATTATAATACTTTGGGGCAGATCCTGACTCCCAGCTGTATGCTCTTTGCCTTGGAAATGGAGAGCTGCCTTAACAGGTATGGGTCATTCTGAAGATTCCCTAACAAAGGGGTAATTTCTGGTTTACATAAAGATGGCACCATCTCTACATCACCCTTTCAGGAATATATCAGCTGAGCTGGTCAGTCTCTAGCCCACAGCCAGTCCTCAGTCAGTAGAGCAGCTCTGTTGTAGGCCGTATATGGTAGTTTTCCTGGGGACTGGTTGGATTTCTGCTGATTATGAGGATCAGAGAAGAGCACATGTAAACTAAAGCCACCTTTCCTCTTTCCCATCTCACCCCACGCCAGAACTAGGCCACATCCTAGATAGAGTTCAGCCAAACAGGGAAATCTAGCCTATTATATTTATAGATTGCTTTTCATTTTGAAAATATTTCTCAAAATACATAGATACAACATAAGTAAGATGCAATGGTCAGGTCCACCAACAGCAGTTCCCTTGGACAGAATGGTGCCCCCTAGAATAGGATGGCTGAGGGACAAGCCATGAGGGGCTTCCCTATCTCAGGGAAAGACAGCCCTGCGTGGCTGGCTGGTCCCTGAGGGAAGCCATGGCTCCCCTAGTCTGTGGAGCCGAGGCTCCTTTGGAGTCTCAGCTCTCCTCGAACTATTCAGCCAACAGAGAGAGTCTAGTGTAGACTCTCTAAGTTGACTTAGTAAAGTTGACTTAAAGTCGACTTGACTTAGTAAAGTCAACCTAACTTTCTAAGTGTAGACATAGCCATAGACTCTAAGGTCAAAAGGGACCAATATGATCGTCTGACCTTCTGCACAATGCGGGCCACGAAACCTTACCCACCCACTTCTGTAGTAAACTTCTAACCTCTGGCAAAGTTATTAAAGTACTCAAATCAGGATTTAAAGTACAGAGAATCCCCTAGCAAATAAGCTGTGCCCCATGCTACAGAAGAAGATGAAAAACCCACAGAGCCCTTGCCAATCTGCCTTGGGGAAAAATTTCTTCCCGACCCCAAAAATGATCAGTTAAAATCCTGAGCATGTGGGCAAGTCTCACCAGCCAGACACCCAAGAGAGAATGCTCTGTAATAACTCAGAAGCCACCCATGTCTCATCCCTTCTAAGGTCATATCCACCACCAGTAGTCCAAAATTTGGTCAATTGCCAAACTACGCTGTCCCATCATACGATCCCTTCCATAAATTTATCACGCTCAGTTTTCAAGCCAGCTAGGTTTTTTTCCCCTGAAGATCCCCTTGGAAGGCTATTTCAGAACTTTACTCCTCTGATAGTTAGAAACCTGTGTCTAATTTCAAGCCTAAATTTCCTGATAGATATTTTGTATCCATTTTTTGTGTGTGTGTTTGTGTCCACATTGCCACTGTACTCAAATAATTCCTCTCCCTCCCTGGTGTTTATCCCTCTCATGTATTTATAGAGAGCAACCATATCTCCCCGGGTGTTGATGGTTTTGGTGGTATGCATATTTGTGATGATGTTGCAAGTGTCAGTGCAGTCATTGGTGCTATGAAACTGGTGTTGCAGGCAGCGATCTCATAGTATATATTGGAGGTCTTACTACTGCCTTCTTAACTGGTGTTGATGGCAGAGGAGGTAGGCTTGCTCTTGTCTCTTGTAATGTCCCGTGTCACTGGCGGGCTCGGAGGGCGCCACCGTCGGGGGACCCAGGGGAATTAGCAGTGGCGGGGCACCCTTTTCAGCATAGAGTCAGTTGCCCCCAGCCCCTCAAGCGGGGCGGAGCATGCAAAGTACAGAGTCAATTGCCCCCGGCCCCTCAAGCGGGGCGGAGCATGCAAAGTACAGAGTCAATTGCCCCCGGCCCCTCAAGCGGGGCGGAGCATGCAAAGTACAGAGTCAATTGCCCCCGGCCCCTCAAGCGGGGCGGGGCAGGCACAAAGAGCCAGTTGCCCCTGGCCCCCAGGCGGGGCGGGACAGGCACAAAGAGTCAGTTGCCCCCGGCCCCCAGGTGGGGTGGGGCAGGCACAAAGAGTCAGTTGCCCCTGGCCCCCAGGTGGGGTGGGGCAGGCCCAAAGAGTCAGTTTCCCCCAGCCCCCAGGTGGGGTGGGGCAGGCCCAAAGAGTCAGTTGCCCCCAGCCCCCAGGTGGGGCAGGGCAGGCCCAGCAGACAAACCTCTGTAGAGGGTTGCTAGGGGTTTGAATGCTCCAGGTGGTTATGGAAAGGGGTGAGGGAGGGGGACGCAGGCCCACCCACTCCACTGCGTCCCAGCCCAGGGCCCTATTCAGTGGCAGAGGAGTCTGCCACTGCGGTCAGTGGGGCTCCTGCCAAAACACGCTGACCCTGGGTGGCTCTGCCATTCACTAGGCGGCAGCCAGCCACCCCTGGGCTACTTCCTCCCACCCTGGGGATTGGGGTACCTGTATCCGCCAAGTCTCCCTCCGGGTCCTCAGGGTAGATTGCTCGGGGGAATCCCATCCAAGCCCTCGGTGTCCATAGGCGGAAGGTCCGGGAACTCCTGTGGCTCCTCAGCAGAGGGTAGCTCCTCCAGGTCATAGGGCCCAACAGCGGGTGTCTGTTCCTCGGGGTCTTCAGCCGAGGGGAGTTCTTCAAGGTCACAGGGGATCAGCAGTTCTTCAGGTTCCTCCGGGGAGAGGGGCTCCATACTTGCTTCCCAGGGAAGCCAGGGGGGCTTTCTCTGGACTCTAGGCTCAGGAATCCCCTCCCAGTCACTGGGGCCCGGCAGACTGGGTGGGCCATATTGCCCTCCAGTCCGGGGTCCCCGTGGCCGTCCTTCAGTCAAGGCCCAGCCTGGCCTAGTCCGTGGCCTCCCAAGCAGCACGTCCTGCCTCCACAGCTGCTCCACCCCTACTGAGCTGTCTGGCTTGGCTTGGCTTTTATACCTCCCCTTCCTGCCTGGGCCCCACCCCTCCACTTCTGGGGCTGCAGGCCTGTAGTACTACTGTCTGGCCAGAGGGGGCATTCAGGCCTATCCTCTGGCCCAGGCTCAGAGGAAGGCCAGGGTCCTTTTCTACACCTCTCAACTCTGCATGTACTCTTTGGGAATCAGCAGGCACCACACTGCAGTCAATAACAAGGAAAGATACTGAAGGAGATGATTTCTTTTTGGTCAGTTGTCTCAGAGGAGAGATTGCTATTCATTTCCTTATTGCTTTTTTAGAGGAATGAGCATTCTTGTTAGAAGAGTGTGAGGTCTGTGGGGATTTTTGTTTGGAGAAGGTCTGCTGCCTGGGGTCTGAAACTGGATGCACCGACTTTTCCTATTAAAATGAGCTCAGCTCAGATCCCTTTTGCTCCTAGTTTGAGACTTCATATTGCTGCAGTGATCACATTTCTGAAGGATATGAGACTGACTCAAGCAGTGATCGAAAAAATAAAGAGCCAATATATAATGTTTGAAGAAGTGAGATTTTCTCCAACGAAAGCTGATGCGATAAAATAAATTTGTTAATTTATAATAAATTTAATAAATTTAGTCTTTAAAAGAGCCACAGGACTTCTTATTTGTTTTGCTGAACTAGACTAACATAGCATCTGAAGCACATACACATACTTAGTCATGGAGAGTAACAGCCTACTGATGGAACGGATCATAATGGGAGATGCACAGAAGCTAGAGGTCAAGGACTAACTCCTAAAAAGAGTAGCTCATCCATATTTACTTACTGTTTTGTTTTACATACACACCAGCTACCAATGGTGTTTTCAGATTACTGGGCATGCCATCTGTGGTACGTCAGTCAGATTGAAAACATACAGCTTTACAACTTGGTGGTCCCAAGTTTTAAAAACCATTTCACAAAAAGGAAAGAAATATAATATGGAAAACACAGCTCAAGAATACACAATAGAGCAAACTACATGGAAGGTGAATAATGATCTGCACGTATAGCTACAGTATCCAAAATTCTGTGTTGCCCACCAGAAGGAGAGGAGGAAGAGAAAAGGAGAAAAAGTGAAAATCCAGAATTAAGGAAAGAATTCTAGTTCTGTTTGAAGTCTGAATCTGTATCTGAAAATACTGGCATACAGACTAACAGGATCCCAATATTCTGAGTTTTTCCAAAAAGAGACATATGCCTTTGGAATATACATTATATGGAAGAGTTTCAGTGCTAGTGAATGGTCTAAAATGCACAGCATAATCGACAGTAAGTTGGATTACAAATAAGAGAAAAAATAAAAATCACAATGAGAAATATCAAGGAATATATTTAAAAAACAAACAAAAAAAAAATAGATGAGGTACTGAGAGAAATAGAAAATTGGAAATCACCCAGATCAGACTGGAATGTGTGGATTCTGGCTGAAATACCCAACTAGTCTCTATGGTTCTTTACCTGAACTAAATAAAATGTTTGAAAAATAGATGTCCAAGATAGTTTGTGACATGGAAAACCAACATCAAAAAATAAAAGAAAGAAGGCTGCAGTGGTTATATGAATTATACGCTGATTATGTGCTTTACAATTATGGGGAAACTTACAACTGCAATTCTGGCAAAAAGAGCCAAATAGAGCTAGCTCACAATGGAATGTTGCTTCCTGGGCAAAGGCTGTACAGAAACCACAAAAGGGACAAAAGACCACCTCAAATTGAACAGAAGACTCACAGAAGATGCAAACGAAAAAAAGAAATAAATAAACTGAAAGGATGTTGGTAGACTTTCTAAAAACATATGACTGTGTCCCACATTCATGGATTGAGACACTGAAAATTCATAAGGTTAATCCAAAGAACATTTCCTTTCTGGAGAAGTCAATGGTTAACTGAAAAATTTGACACTATCTGGAATGGACTCCCTTTGATAAGGTCCAAGTTAAATGAAGAATCATTCAAGGGGATACCTTACCACCAATGTTTTTCATGGTAGCGGTTTTGCTGACGACTTCAATGTTCTGCTGATTTCTCACATCAGCAAAAAAAGCAGCTAGTTAACCATTTCTTATATATGGACAATCTGAAACGATATGGATGGTCAAAAAAGGAAATACAGATATTGATGATGTATAGAAAAGTTTGGTGAAGATGAAAAGCTGCAAGTTATTAACTTGGCTAAATGTAGGTAGGTGTCTGTAAAGAGGAGCAAACTGGTATGATCAGGTGGCATAGAAGTTAATGAAGGTACTGTACAAGATTTCTCTGATCAGGATCTCTATAAATTCTTTGGAATCAGGGAAATGCTAGAATTACAACATAAGGAAGAGGGGAAGAAAGAGTAGTACAGTCAAATGAGAACTATTCTAAGCATAAAATTCAATTAAAATAATTTTATCTGAGCCATTAATGTATCAGTGATATCAAAAGCATGGTACACTACCAGAAACATCAAGTGGAATCAAGAAGAGAAGAAACACCTGATAACCAGACAACAAAGTTCATGGATAATGAACATCAATTAAGATATGGACAGGATGTATATCTAACAATATGATGGAGGAAAAGGTCTACTATATGTCAAGGAAGCAATTGACAATGGAGAATATTATATCAAAATATAGAAGTTAGCCTAGTAAAAGATCATAAGGTCATAATAACAAGCAAAGACTGAACATGACCAAGGAAACAAAAGAAAGGCAAGAGCAAATCACCAAAGAAAGACTCAGAAGATTTATACAGACTCAATGCATGGACAGTGATGGAGAACAATTGAAGATTAATGAACTCATGACTTGTAAGAAGGATACCTCAAAAGAGAGACAGAGAGGCTTTTGGGTGCACAAAAGCAGTTCTTAAAGCTTAATTACATTCAGAACAATTTGACTAATGGAACTGCTTCCCAGATTGCAGAATTTGTTCCAAAAAGAAAGACATTGGAGAATGTGTGAAGTGCCTGTAGTAGCCTGGCTAGGAGACATACATGAAAAGATAAATAGCTCACCAAAGTTTCTGCACTGGATCCTGTGTGACAAATACAGATTGAAATGAACTATCTGGCGTTATGACAACCAGACTGAGAGTGCTCTAGTGCAGGGGTAGGAAGACTATAAGCCAAACCTGGACTGCTAAATGCTTTTGAATGGACATTGAAATCTTTTAAATTTACTTATTATCATTATTTTTATTATCATTTATTATTTTTATTTTTTCTGGTGTCTGGACTTGGACTGTACCTGGATGAAGATATTTAGATCTTGAGAAAAAATAACTGACTTTTCCTATTCTAGAGCATGAAGAAACTAAGGTTTGATAGGAGCTGGTAACTGCCATACACTGAAGGTGCTGGGGAACAGGCTGGATGTAAAAGAAGACAAATAAAATACCAACAGACAGAAATCTACACACAACTACCCCCCACCCCCACCCCTCACCCCCCCAAAAAAACAAGACAAGACAAGGAGATGCAGGAAAATAGAGAACTGTGCCTCGAAGTGGAACAATTATGAAAAATACTAGAACAAAGATGATCCCAGGTGAATGAGCAGCTCAAGAAGAAATTATGTGTGCAATACATCACAATCAATGACCTCCAAAAGACAGCACTCATAGGCACTGTAATAATTTCAAGAAAAATCTAAGAACAAATACCCTTTAGGATGTAAAATGCAGGAATTCTGTGGAGGGTTCAACAAAACACCCTACTTGCCAAACATACAGTGTTGGTTCTTTATCAGGATTAATTGGAAACTCACAGAAAAAATAGGCAGTGCCTTTCCCATTTTTATGCTAAAAATTATTTTGAGGGATATTTAATTAAAAAACAAACCAAAAAACATCTCTGTGATGTAATACTGAGAGATGAAGAAGAGGAGGAGAATAGTTTCAATGAGTTCATTTAGACTTTTCAGGATTTGCTGAATCATGACCAAAAAAACACATGATGTGTAATGCTTAATTAATATATAAGTTAGAATTTTAAATAATACTTTTAGAGAAAAGGAATTGTCTATTAATTATTAATATGTATCTAGAAAGAATATGCATGGATTTGTAGTGTCAGAAAGTAAAAATGATGTCTATGCCACTTCTAACACTGAACTTTGTGCTGGTATTCTGAAACACCCTTATAGAGCAATTAGTTAACCCTGTAAAGTGAGTAACTGGAATTGTTCATGCTATTTATTGTCATTAAACCATTACTTTTCCAAAATCATTGAAGTGCATGGAACTCTTTCGCTGAGATTTTTTATGATTCATCCCTGAAAAGCTGCTCTTTTAACACACTAAAGAAGAATGTGCTTGGACCCAAAACAAAACCAGGGTTGTTTCACAGTTATTAAAAATTAAATTCTCTTTGCGTTAGAGTACTGCCTAACCTTTCAGCCACTATATGTCATTTTGCTTATTTTATTCAAAGTTAAAATTAATATTATGAAACAATCTTGACATTTCACAAATTTAACCTTTCGAGATATACTTAATGAACTGAAAAATATTTATTCATTGCCAACAGTGTCTTCAAGAATATACTAGAACATATTGGGTAGTGTGTAATCCAACTCTGCCCTCAGTGCTGTATGGAATGTGAAAAGTGTTAAACACATTTCATTTCTTTCTACTAGTTGAATGAATGGAAACTGCTTTGGTAGCATGAGTAAAGCAGAGTCTCATTGGTTATGTCTAGATTTACCAAAGTTAGTTCAAATTAGTTAATTCGAACAAACTAATTCAAACTAATTTTAGTTAGTTCAAATTAACTTAATTCTAACGAGCAAATTTTAGTTCGAACTAAGCAAGTGCCATGGATGGCACTTGCTTAGTTCTAATTAGTCAATTGCATTGAACTCAATGTGCCGCTTAGTTCAAACTAACATGGTTACATTGGATTAATTTGAACTAGTTCGAATTAACCCTTAGTTCGAAAAGTATAAGCGAATTTATTAGTTCAAATTAAGGAAGCCCTTAATTCGAACTAGTGAAAACCTAGTGTAGCCAAGGCTTAAATTACTTCAAATTAAGCTTCCTTAATTCAAACTAACTTGCCAGTGTAGACATAGCCATTCTGAGCAGTATCTTGCTCTGTGAAAAATCTCATTGAAATACTCCGGAATAAAGTTATAGTCACCATGATTATTACATGTTTTTGATTGTTCTGATATGTAAGTAAAAATTACCCTGGATTTTCAACTGATATATTCAATGTCTTTAAAAAAAGAAAAAAAAAAAAGATTAACCTATTTCAAGGTTCAGCTATTTTTAGTTTCCCGTTTTCATTTCTTGCTAACTGTTGTTTTTAAATATCCTTGAATTGACTTAAGAAACACTTGAGAGTTCACTGATTACTGAAACAAAGAAAACAACAGATTGTGCTCTTGTACATCAATTAATGTAATTTCTCATTAAAATAGGTACATAAGATTAATTGTCCTTCAGAAATTTGAAAGAAGCTTGAACCTGCTACAGCTCTTATGATCAGGTTAATAGACATTGTCTTTAGTTAGCTAAAAATTCCCTATTTTCTCCTTTTTGTGTAACATTTGCTATGAGTCCTAATTTTTAAAAAAATAATTTTCTTTAAATATAATGAGAATTCCAGGATTTGAAAAGATTAAGTGTGAAAGAATGAACAAAATATTTATCCTCTATCATTATTCTTCTTAGAATTTCAGTAGTATCTAGATGCCCCAACTGAGATTGGAATATCCTTATGTTAGACATTGAACAGACACAGAACAAAAGAAAACTGCAGTATCCTTTGAACTTTCATCTATATATTACATCATAATACAAAAAAAATTATGAAGTGTCTAGTAATATCATATCATACTTTGGGATATCATGAAGTAACTCAGAAGTTAGCTTTTGTTACTAGTGCATATGGTACATTTGATTACTGCTCTAAATTCTTCTGAATTCTCTATTGCTCTAAATTCTTCTATGGATTGTCTCATCTTTGTCAGTTTAAAAGAAGACTGTTTTAACTGAAAAGGAAACTATAAAATGGAAATCCTCCAAGCAAAATTAGTTAGACTGATTTTAATTTAACGCTAGCTATGAAGCTTTTCAGTAACCTTTCTTAAGGAAAAACATGACCTCAGGAAGTGGTTCCAAAGGACATTCCTGCTTCATTCTGATGTTTTCTGCTATGTCATTAGTGAGAAATATATGAAGACTTGCAAATTATTGTTTCTTCCTTGGCCTATGTAGGTTTTAAAAGTAGTGTATTTAAAAGATTAAATTTTACATCTAATAAAATCAGTTATGGATCAGCACTATGGTCAGTGAAATGATCAAAAAGAGCACTTACCAATTAACTTTATCCTGTGCTCATTCTTCTGCTTGAAGTATCATACTTTTGCATATGAATAGACCATGAAATGTCACTAGAATAGTTAATTATGCACTGAGTACTTTAGTGCCCATGTCTGCCATTTTAATATCATTTTTGTATTTCAGTTTTACTTTCTCGCTATACATATAAAAAAGGTCTTCTGGAGTCGCATTCCTATTTTGTAACACGATTCAACACGACTGCGTTTTTCGCATGAGGCAACAGGCTTCTCTGACACCAATATTGTTTTTCAAAGCTCCATCTATTCTGAAGCAGTTTGCCTGAATTGAAAACAGCAGTGGTTTATATATATATATTAGAGTGAAACTCAATATGGTCTCAAGATTATATCACAGACCACCGTTCTAATGCCAGGGGAATAAAATAAAATAAAATAAAATAAAATGCCAGGGATAAAATCAAACTTGGCAGGGCATTTTTGTAGAGGTCAGCGTTTTACCAACTATCACAATTTTATCATGAGTAATACAATATTTGGTGTTTTTCTTAAAGCCCCAGCTCCTGGAGTCCATTGACTTTTTGAGGATCTTAGAGCTTTTTAAGTAAACATGTAGCTCTCATGGTTATATAGAAATGTATAAAAAGTTGACCAAAGTATACCCTAATGGCTCAAAAAAGTCAAAAGGCAAACAAACAAAAAAGTTTAATTTTTTAAAAGTCAAGATTTAAATCAACCTTGTGAACCTTTGGGATCTGACTCATCATTTTTTAAAGTTTGGGTCAGCATTACTGGGATGTTTGGTAGCTAAAAAGTGGCTTGTGTGATATGTATTGTGATGATGTATGAACTGAACTCATTTGCATTTTTAGAGTAAATTTTTTGTCTGGGAGCTGGGAATTACCTCCTGGGAATTATTTTGTTTTTAATACCTGCCATTTTTTATTATCTGCTGTATTACAAGAGGCCAAAAGAAACAAATCTCCATATAACATTTTATAGTCCCTGCCTATACCTTGGATTTTATCTCCTTTCTTGTGCCTCTCTGGTCTGCCAGTGTTGCTGAAGCCCTATTCTAAAGGCAGCAAAAGGAAATTGAAACACTAAGTCAAGGATCACTGAGAAGGAAAGAAGGGAGAGGAAGGCAAATCAGTGAGTTTCAGAACTATCTGCCCCACATGTTGAAAAGTCATGAGTCCATGTCTCAAAAATATCATGAGATTATCTTAAAATTAATTAACATGGTAAATAAAATAATAAAAATAATTCCAGGATTTTAAAATAAATCCACTGGATTTTTTTTTTTTTGGTTTCTGAGACACTTTAGAGTACTCTCAAGTCATGATTTCAAGATTCTATCTACAACCACAAAGGCTAGAAGTATAGAAGCTTATCAGTTATCAATTATTATTATTATTATTAATGAAACTTAGATCCTAATACATCTCCAGGAGCTTTATGTAAAACATCAAGTATCATATGAAATCATGAGTTAGCAGCACTGGACTATTCACCTCTGTTGAAGAATTTCTGATATTTGGGGGAAAAAACCCCAAGGGGAATGGGAGGGGCATTTGTTATTTTCAGCAGTACAGTGTTCAGCAAATACATAATATTATTCACAAGCAACTATAAGTTACTGGAAATCACAAAAGTCTCAGAAAATCAGGCAGTGACTGGATGAGCTATGTCTGAGGCATAATCAACCTCATAGGGTAATTAAAAATTTGCGGCTGGCCTGTGCCAATTGACTTGGGCTAAGGAGCTGTTTCATTGCAGTGTAGATGTTTAGCTTTGGACTGGAACACAGGCTCTAGGATCCTCTGAGATGGGAGAGTCCAGAGCTTGGATTTCAAATAACCTATACTCAATATCCACACTAGCAACTCTGCACTAAAAGGAGAAAGTAAGATGAAAAGAGATACATAGTGAGTTCAGAATATAAGATTTAAGAATAATGAAAAGGTTCACATGTTTAGGATGTGCCATACAGAGGTGAAGGAGAATATTCATGAAATGAAGACAGTGGTATGCTACCTGGTGAACATCAGATGTATAGACTGACGAATGATCTTTCTATTTATTTCTATCTAGGTACTTACATAGCTCTCATCACTTTAGTTAGTATCTGCGTGTAGTTTCCCACTCTTTCATTTATACATTTTTATGCATTTCACACATATAATTCTTCTGCTTCATGAAGTCCATTTAGAACATCCTGCAGGAAGTGTCTTTGCTAACTTTTCATTACATGTAGTTTTTATCAATTTCATATCAAAAGATACAACCACTGAAATTTTCCATTGCATTCTTTCAGAAATGGGTTTCCATAGGGAACTAAGATGCTCGGAGGACAAATTATTAGAACAATGTTCCCAATGTTAAGATTATTTAGTGGAACTTCTAAGAACATATAACATTCAGTAAGAGAGGAAAATAGAGGAGGCTGATCTGTTTAGGTTGGCTGACAGCTGATTGTCATTTCATTATGCAGATGAGTTCTAATCAGATAAAATGAATAATAATAAATAACTGATACCTTTTCATCCATCACTCTCAGAGCCCTAATTTATTGATACGAAATGTGAGAAACAGAAGTTAAGCAGCAATCCATCCACTTCCTGTCACTAGGCTAAACTGGAATACATGGAAGACATTCTACTAAAGTAGCTATTCTGAGTAATGTGGTGAAAAATAACTGGAATACTGTGTCATATTAAAGAATCCACCAGTTTTTAAAACTACTTAGTCTTTTCTGCACCTCTGTTTGAGGATCTTGGGCCAAATTTATCTCTGGTGGAACTCCACTGATTTCAGTAAATTACACTAGACATTCTTTAGTCTTTATACAGACTTTAGTCTTTAGATAGACTTTAGTAGAACATCTCCCATGCACCCCGTTTATCTCAGTGACTGGGGCTAAACAACAAGGTTGAAGAAGACAAAAGTGAGTGCTATAAAAGCCACGATTCATATTGCTGTTACTGTTGTGACTTCAGCAAGTCTTAATGTAACCCATGTGCTTAACTAGGGGGCAGGTACGAGTAAGTTGTGCCTGAATCAAAGTTGCTAGGCAGATTTAGTACTCCATAACCAGAAGTTTCTGAAATGGGATATACTAGCCTTGGGTATGCTCCAAGAGGTTCACTGTTGTTTGGATTGCAATGAGGGCAACTAGTCAGGGCAGATGCCATACAAAAGATCATGGGTTTTCTCTCTCATGAAGTAGTTGCTCATACACTAAACTTCAGAGGTCCCAGGTTTGGTCTTGACAATCATGATCAGTAGGTGTTACCTTTGCACAACTAAGAACTTCGGGTTCTGGCCCATAGTTATTTGGTAATGAATAAAACAGTAAGCTCTTTTATTTTCTGCCATTGCTATTAAAACTTACTAGGAATTCATGGAGGGGAAAATATAATATTGAACAATTAAGTTTTAATTTACATCCCAACTTCTGTCTGTAATGTAGATCAGTCCTGGCCCCAAAATGAAGTTAATCCTAAAGTAAACATATAATTTATTGCCAACAAATGAATCAACACACTGTCAGGTAATGCTAAGACTTAAGCTGTCCAAAACCTAGGCCACAGGGCCAGCAGCTTGAAGAGAGAAGAAGAAAAAAGAGTCAAAAGTCATGAAGATGGGAGAGACCACAAAACTGTTAAATTAGATAAAGCTGACTGACCAATACAAAAGTGCAAACAGAAGGCGGGTTAAATTAGCTACAGAGAGGAGGGGGAGATTAACAGACCCCCAGCACTCTGGCTAGATAACCCAAAAAGAGGAGGGGGGTCAGAGAGCTCTCTGACAATCGCCTGACAATCAGAAAAAGACAGCTGGACCTTAGGAGTTGAAAAAAACGACCACGTCACTGCGTTTTTTGAGCAATAAAAAGGAGGCTTGTTAGGGGGGCGAATTCGGAGCTATTTTGTCTCAGTTAACTCTGAGGCAGAAGAGCTCTGGGGATTTGATCGACCCCTATGAGTACTCCCCAACTGGCTCTCAGTGAGACGTGGACCGGGTGAAGCCTCGGAAGCCTGGCCAGCTAATGGGAACGTCAGACCAGCAATCTGACACCAAAGGAAAGGTAATTAAAGTAAAGAAGTTCAGAGTAGCGATTGGCTCCTAAACAAAAACACAAAAAGTTTTAAGGTTTTCCCAGCTTTATGCTGAGACTCTTAAAGAAAATGAACAATAGCTGCATCAGACTTGGGTTTGGGATTGATGTAGGAATTGGGGGTTGTATAGGATTTGCTTTGGGTATAATTGTGTTAGCATTTCTGCTTGTGTGTGTGTACTTATAAATGCTCTTATTTTTATCAATTATAATGTTGTGTTAGTGTGTGTGAAATTATAACTGGTGACCAGGTCTGAGACTAACCTGTGTGCAGCCGCCCCACAGCCTGCCAAGGCTTTGAAAGCAAGGGTGCACAGGTGAACATTGTGACCCACTGGATCCCCTTCTTGTGTCAGTGCATAAACGGGCACCCTCTGTGCTTGGTGACTGTGCTGCTATAACTCTGCTGCAGGGGGGAGGAAAGTGTAAATGGGGGATAACCGTTGACCAGGTCTGGGACTAAATCCTGTGTGCAAAATTGCACAGGTGAACCTCGTGACCCAATAAGTATGAATGAGATTCCTATACAACAGCACAAAGGCTATGTCTACACTTGCATTTTTAAGTCGACTTAGTGTGCCTGCACTTAAAATTAAAGTAGACTTAAAGGGGAACTTACAAAGTCGACCTAGAGCGTCCACACTGGATGCTTTAGGTAGACTTCTAGGGGCTGGGGGACCTTGGGCAGGTCCACGGTGGTGGGGGTGCACCCCTTGTGTGCAATGGGGCAAAGGGGGACAGGGACCCTGGCAGGGCATTTGGGCAGGGTGTGATGCTGTCTGGATTTAGCGAAGCATTTATGATATTATTTTCTATTCATATATCCTAAATGCTCTATAATCCATAGGAGCTATGTCATGTTTGGTATCAATAGAAAGGTAGTAATTTGCTGGGAATGATTATATAGTTTATGTCTAGGAATTCTATTTGGATTAGAAGTTAGATTAGATAGGAATTTGGTGTTCTATCTATACTTTAACTTGTGTGATTTTATGGAAATATCTGAGAGGGGTGGGTGTGTCAAACCATTGTGACCTTAATGTTTAGGAATTTTCCAGCTACATGGGCCCATATCACCTGGCACATTCCTTAACATTAAGGTGACAATGGTTGGACACACCCGCCCCTTCAGACATTTCCATAAAATCACACAAGTATAGATAGAACACCAAATTCCTATCTAAACTGACTTCTAATCCAAATAGAATTCCTAGACATAAACTATATAATCATTCCCAGCAAATTGCTACCTTTCTATTGATACCAAACATGACATAGCTCCTATGCATTATAGAGCATTTAGGATATATGAATAGAAAATAATATCATAAATGCTTCCCTAAATCCAGACAGCATCACACAGGCTCTGCCCTGCACGTTGGGGGGGGCATGCCAGGCTCCCTCTGTGCCCCCCCCCAGCAGGAAGGGCATTGGTGTAGTCCTGGTGTAGCCCTAAATCGACTTAGGGTTACCCCACGTCTACACTGGCTTAGTTCGACTTTAAAAAGACGAATTAAGCCTTAGGTCGAGTAAAAAGCAGGTAAAAAGCAAGCTGCTTAAGTCGACTTAAGCAAAGTGTAGTGTAGACGCAAGGTAAATTAAGTCGACTTAAGCAAGCTTAAGTCGACTTAATTTACCAGTGTAGACGCAGCCAAAGAGTCCTGTGTGATTGTGTCTTACATACAGGCTTGTGTTCTTGATTGCTTTGGATTATGTGTATTGGGCCCTGTTATACTCTCTATGTCATGTGTTTAAAGCCATAATTGATGCAAAACCTTGAATCTGCATTCATGCAATAAGCAGCATTGCAGTTTAGAGTCTTTGTGGATATATTGGATGTTTGTTGTACTACTAATCACTGCCTTAACCTGTGTAATTGTAATCATAGTGCCTTAATAAATGTCACATGCATAGTAAATAGACAAAAATCATTGTTAATGGTGGTCTTTGTCTAGGGGCTTCAGGAGCTTCCTAACATCCTCTTTTAAAAGGACTGGGCATTTGTTTAGGCACCCTTCCCCCTTGAGGGGATAAAGCTCTCACACACACTACATGCAATTTAAAATGTTTGCTTAGTAAACTCTGGTAGCAAGTGTTTGATCTTCCAAAAAGAATCTATCTTGCAAACTTCTTAAAGATTTAGAAATTAATGATGTTACATAATATTTAGTTTTTTCAAAATATTCTGTCAATTTATGCATTCAAACATTTACAACAGAGCACCCCGTGACACTGTCTGGATTTGGGGAACCATTTATGGTATTATTTTGTATTAATATCTCATAATTGCTATAATCCATAGGAACTATGACATGTTTGGTATCAATAGAAAAGTAGTAATTTGTTGGGAATGATTATATAGTTTATGTGTAGGAATTGTATTTGTATTAGAAGTTAGGAATATGGTTGTTATATCTATACTTTAACTTCTGTGATTCTGGGGAAACTCCCCAGACTGAATGTCTACAGCCATTGTCCCCTTAATGGCCCATTAAGGAAGCTCCCAGGTACAATGGGCCCAGGGAGAAACCTATTGAGCCACTAGGACTTGAACATGTGACTCAACTCCATTGTGATTGGAAAGATCTGCACACAGCATGGAGAAGGTCAGAGGTGATAAAAGGCAGCAGCCCCAACTCCATCTTGTCTCAAGACCGCAGTCTACAGTCAACACCCATCTCCGGAACTATTCCTCTGAGACTGGAGAAAGGATTGAGGCCCACCCGGGTGCTCGGTGCTTACCAGAGGAATAAGCCTTAAAACTCCAGAGGAACAAGCCTGCAAACTGCTTTACATGAACTTTAAATCATTTGTATGTATGTGATTTGCTTTGACCCTTTAACATCTCTCATACATCGCTTCTTTTCATTTTATATTAAACCTTTAGTTGTAGTTGCTAAAGGATTGGCTACTAGTGTGGTATTTTGGGTAAGATCCAAACATATATTGTTCTGTGTGATGTGGCTGGCCCTTTGGGGTCAGGAGAACCTATATTTTTAAGGGACCGTGTGGCTAGGTGGGAGCCAGAGGCGCTGGAGTGCAATAAAGGGAGCTGTTTCTATTTTGGGCAGATTTCTTGGTACCTGGTGTGGCGTCCCAGAAGCCTGTTTGTGACTGTTGGGGAAACGTGTTTAAGTACCACCCATCAGTGTGTGGGGAGTCTGGCTCCTGGTTTTGCAGCTTGTCCTGATTTTTGCACCTCCAGGAGGGTATCCCAGGAGGCCCCGGTCATAAATAGCTCGATTTTCATAGGTACAGAGACCTTTCTTTCCTATAATGGGAATTGTGGGTGCCCAGGGCCATTGAAAATCAAGCCAAAATATAGTAACATTTTGGTTTATTGACAATTCCAGGCAATAATTGTTTTCCCGTTTGTGACTTTTTTCATCTAAGAAGGTTGATGTTCTGATTTGAGTAAGTCAGAGGACATGAATTTAACCTATCATTTCTTAATGAATTTTGTGAAAAGAACAAGATGATCTTATCTTGAACAAGCCATGATATTTTTTTTAAAAATCTAAATATACTGAAATTAATAGTTAAAAAATGGGTAATCTTCTTGCACAGTGACTTTCAACTATTAAACTTTATACACATTAACACCTGCCAAGTACCAAGTTATTGATTCTTCCTCCTCCTCTCCCTTTGACTAGGCAACAGCTGCTCAATTCACTCTTCAGAAGTTCTCCTTTCCAGATGACATTGGGTCTGTAATGAGAGGCTTCATTATTGATGAAGTCAGGTAGTAGACTGTTGGAAGAAATCCAAGGTACAAATGTTCAGGAGAAGCAGGCAGTTGAGGCATGAAGGAAGTAGAAATGGGGGAGCAATATGTCACCTACTTAGAACCCCAAAATGATAAGATTATTTTTTGCAATACCTCCATTACTATACAAACTCTATTATAGACAGTATCATGGGATGCTTCACTAATTTCTGGTCATTTGGGGGGATTAGCTCTGAAGGTCAAAGTCCCCATCCGCAGCTGGGGACTGTCACTTTGACTTGGGTCTGCAGCTCCTCTCGCTCTGGGATGTGCAGCATCCTCCTTATGATTTAGCCCTCCTGTTGTGTCATTCATTTTTCACCCTTCCAAGGATCACACCTTCAACATTCCTAGGTAGTCTTCCAGTTCACTGCCTTAGTATCACTCCCTTAGTGACTGGCATTGGAGCCTGGTTTACCATCTACCCTGGGTTCTAGTTCTGCTTAATCCAGCCTTGGAAGGAAATACCCTTTCTTAGCAGCAGCCTAAGTTTATAGCCAGCTTTCTGGCTTTTTGCACCTTGCCTGTTCCTGCACAGGTGAACCTCTTTCATATTAGCTACCCTAGCCCAAAGCTACCCCAGCCCAAAGCATAATTAGCTGATTGGGCCCACTTGGCCGAATTCCAATCTTGCAGGACTAATCACAGACAGTCATTTGATCCTTAAATTAAATAACGATACTTTACATATTCACACACAAAAAATACTAATTGATAACATTTTTTTTCATAATGTTTTGAACACTATCTCTTAACATCTCTGTAAACAGTGCAATTGTATTAATATTGTACCCTAGGTGGTTTAAAGGTGAATTTTACACAGTGGCCTACACAGACTTTATGCAAAACAAGAATTCCTGAATCGATTCACACACACACACACACACACACACACACACACACACACTAATTCCTGTCAAAGTATTCAATTTTCAACAATGTATTATAATTTAAATAGAGCCTATGTCCATGGTTACCATTAGCACAACTGTAGATGTGAAAGACTGGTGCCAACTTGCCCAAGGGTAAGCATTTAGATTTTGCTTTGAAATCCACAAACACAGATCATTTGTGAAAATCCAGATGAATATTTTCCTATTCTCAGTCTTGTCCTGATTCGCTTTCTTACCAATCTCCTTGGCTCTTTTGAAAGTACTCTGGTCCTTTCTGCAGCTCACAATTTACAACATAAATAAAATATCTCCTCTAAAGAGCCTTACAAGCTGTTTTCTCTTTGAAGGACTCCATCAATTTATAGCCTTTGGTTGACTAGTCTGGTTAGCCTTCAGTACTTCCCTTACACACAATCCAGGGTGAATTAAAAAAGAAGTATTTCATGTACTTGTATTTTCACTTAAAATAGGTAGAAAACTTTGAAACACTCTCATGGCATCCAACAGAAATCACTGAATTTTGCTAAAGAGTGGAGATAATAGGATACTGATGATAGAGAAAAGAATCTGAGCAAGAGATACACTCAGGAAACCGAACAAACTCCCATTAGCTAGCCTAGGGGACACAGGTACTTGGCAACTTCCTGCCTGATGTTCAGAGACCTCAAGACTGAGAGATGATTAAACAGGAAGTATCTGGTGATCCTTAAGAATGCACAGATGCAGATGTCCCATTAAAAATGTCTACAGGCTAATATTTGGGACACATTTTCACCCCCATAAACTATTCTTTAAATTATATCTCAAAAAACATCATTTCATTCAGTTTTGTATATGTTAATTTACAGAAACCTACTTTGTGTTTTATACACATTCTGGGCCTTATTCTCTCATTAGTTACACCAGAAATATCACTATTTCTTAGCATTATACTGATGTAAATTCCAGAGGGGTAGCTGTGTTAGTCTGTGTACAGCAAAAAACAAGGAGAGTCCTGTGGCACCTTATAGACTAACAGATTTTCTTTGGCATAAGCTTACATGGGCTATAACCCACTTCGTCAGATGCATCCCGCATCATGCATCTGACGAAGTGGGTTATAGCCCACGTAATCTTATGCCGAAGAAAATCTGTTAGTCTATAAGGTGCCACAGGACTCTCCTTGTTTTTTACTGATGTAAATGTGAATCAAGCCCTCTGTCATGCATGTCTGTCATGAGTATGCATACAAGAAAATCTCACTATACTCGTAAATCTCTAAATGTAAATGAAGACAGTCTAGCCTTTATAGCTACTGTGGATTTGCCAGATGGAAACACGAAGAAAGGCAGACCTCCTGTAGCTGTCCTGTGACAGCAGTTAGCCAACAAGTCAAGTCCACTTGGAGGGGAACACTCAGATATTTGCAACAGATAAATGTGTTGCAGGACAGTTAATAAAAGGGCCAGCCCAGGTGGAAATGGTCCTCTTTCTTATTCTATTTGTAATTACAAAATCATTCCCTCATGATACATGATATCATGATAAAGTATATCTTGATGATTCCAGAGGACATTATTATAATATATAGAATCAGTCATGATATAAACCAACATTTAAATCCATGGCACTCATCTTGTAGAATGAATCAAAATGGAAAACTTTAGCAGTGACTGAGAAAGAAAAAAGGTACTTGAAAGTGAAGTAAAATGTAAAAAATCAAAATGTTTCCTATAAATCATTTTCCCATAGTGTTCTATTTTTAAAAAGTAATGGGAAACTAAAGAGTAAATGACTTAGCTTAAAATATTAAAGTCTTATGTTGAAGAAAAGAAAGTGAAAGTAATGTTAAATTGCTTCTCCAGCTCACTGATACTCTTAGGGTGTCCAAAAAGTGCATGATATTATTCATTCAATATACTCCAATACCCAATAAAGGATAGGTCTTTACTAACGGCAGCAAATTTGTCACTGTCAGACTGATTCTTTGGGATTGATTGAGTGGAAGTGGAGACCCACTTAATTGATCCAGAAGTTGATTTAATAAATCCACTCCCAGAAAAAAGATTAATGCTGTGTAAACAGGCGTACATTTCCCATCGGCACAGCAAAGTGAAGACTCCATAGTAAGTAAAAGTTAGGAAATCTACACAGCTTGTCTATCTCCCACAACTGCCACTGAATTTCCCAGTCAATGTAGACCAAGCCTTATATGTAGTGAAGAGATTGTTAGAACAAAACATATTGCCCCAGAGGTGGATTAGCTCAAACGTTACACTTTATTGCCTGCTTGATCTGCCCTGATGCCATGAGTGAGCAAGGAGAGGCTTCCTTATAATTCTTTTATCCAAAACATTATGGAAATACATACATGACTGACAACTTTTCATGGACCCTTATATGGTTACATTAGAACCTATACAATGACTATTTATGATTATATAGTGCATCTAATTATTCCTGCCCCTGTTTACAGGTTTTGCATATATTGCACAGATGCTTTACCTTCGAACTCATTATTTTCTATAACAGAAATCACTTCACAGTCCTTTACAAGCAGGAAGGAAGAGTAAGAAAAGTGATAAGCAATGTTTCCATCCAGAACCTTATGTAGGAGGGGAAGATAGAGAGAAAAAGGAAGATAACATAACTTTTAATTAGAATCTCATTTACAGGACAGCAAGGCTTGCTCAGAGTAACACCATTACCATAGTAGCTATTATTCAGACTAGGTGCTCAATTTAACTCTATCCTACGGAGGTAATGTTAGCACTGTACATTTCATTGTTTTTCTTAAGTCAAATCCTAAGGAAAACGATTTCAGAACCTACTTCCTGCCCCAGCAAAGCAGTTGAACTTACTTTAAGAAGGGGAATTTTCCTGATATTTTAAATAGGACTACTCACATATTTAATTTTAAGTTCTTTGCTGATCAGGACTATACTTATCACAGTGAAAAATACCTTCAAAATACCACATATATATAGAGATATACCACAGCACATTGCATGAGTACTTATCAACCCAACCCTACTGATGAGCTTTAATAAGTATAGTACCATTTAAGTGACATTTTATTATATTTCACTTATTTAGTTATATCAGATTAGTGAAAAACACAGTAATGTGAGATGCACTGAGTGGTAGTAAATTGGTACTTTCCAAATGTCATGATATTGGACTCAGTCCCACAAGTCCTGTGTGCATGGACTTTCATTGAAACATGGAGATGTTGCAGGAGTAGGCCCTCTGACCTCAGTAAGTCTTAGCCAATGCTTCACCTGCAGACAATGACAGAAATGCCAACTACGACTGACTGATAGAAAAGCTTTGTTCCTATCACACAATAATACAGTAGGTATTTAAGAAATGTGCTTTAAAACTAAGATCCATAATGTCTTATCATTATTTCACTCACTGCTGAATAAAAGTAATGTAGGTGTAGCTGACAGTTTGACAGTATTTAATTAAATATCCTTACAGGAAATCCAAGATTTAAAAACAAAACAAAACAAACAAACAAACAAACAAAAAAAACAACAACAAAAAAAAACTTTAACAGATAGCCTCTCTTATTTTTCCAGTAATGAATTTATTCTAAATAACTCAAAGTAGAGATAAACAGGATAAGGACTTTTCACAAACTTTATATATATAGCACATGAAGTGGCAGCACAATTATAAGATAGCTATTAAATCTCCTGAGAAAAATGTAGTCCATATAAAAATAAAGCCACAAAATTGCATGAGGGAATAGAGGATTGGAGGAATAAAAGCAATTTTTTTTTAAAAAAAAGTGTAATTCTATTTTTTAATCATACAGGAAATTTTAATCCCCAATAAAATAATGAAATATTTAAAGAAAAAGATATACATCTTGTGGATAAAATAATTATGGCCAATAAAAAGTATGAGTTGTAAAGAACAAATCATGTAAGACATGCTTGATCTAATTTTTGACTAATTCAGAAGATATAAAACACTCTTTACAAAAGCATCTGATACAAGCTTTGTGGGGTATTACTTGAATAATTAAACTAATTCAAATTGCCTTAGAAATCAACACTGTCACATGGATTGAAAACTATCCAAGGAACCATAAAAAGGATAATCACAACCAGCAATATATCAAGGTTGGGGTATATGGTGCTAAATTAACAACTTTATTAATCCTGGAGAGGAGACAATAAATGGACCATTATATGCATTTAATAAATGTTCTAAACTGGAAGGTGTCTCAAACATCAGTAAAGGAAACAGGAAAAAATATACAGTGATTTAATGAGGTTAAAATGGACCTTTTAAAACAAAAAGAGATTTGCCCTGGAAATGTAAAAGCTCATATCTGCAAAGAATAGTAGGCCAAAGCATAGATATTCAAGGGATGGAGTAAGAATGTAGTAATGATGTCAAAAGCCTATGAATGATAGTGGACAGCAATGTTTATATTAGCTTGCAGTGTGATATGGCAATGAAAGAAGACTAGATGATTTGAGCTATACATACTGGGATATAAAGTCTCAAAGGGAGAAGAGTCTAGTAAAGACCACTCCAAATATAATTGATATAATAGCTGAGACTGGCAGACAGTGCTAAGTAGGATAGGTAGGAGTCCAGGGAGGGACTGCCTGCTATGGAGAGAGGAACTCAAGTCAATGGGAATTTGCCTGACCAAGAATCAAGTTAAAACTGCGTAACAACTAAAGAAAGACCTCTGGATTCGTTTTTTTTTTTTTTAAAGTAAATTACTGTAGATTTACAGAGGCAATAGTGAGTGGAGTTGGGTGAAATGACGTGTAATAGGTTTTCCAAAATTTTGCAACCTAGATTTCATTATTTTGAAACCTAAACCAAAAGCAGTTTAGAGTCCTATTTTATCCAAAATTGTTTTGAAAGTTTTTTGTTTGCTTGGTTTGTTTTTTTTTGTCTCATCTGTATTGAAGGATTTTTTTTTTAAATGAGTTTTTTAAAGCCTGGCTTGAGAAATCCCTGGAGGGATGATTGATCAAGGTTGGTCCAGCTTTGGTTGCTCAGAAAGTCTCATGCTGGAATTCCTAATTATCAGTGTAGGGGAGAGGAGAAACATTCATTGTTGCGATCATAAACAACATGGATAAAAATGCTGGGGACTGAATTTTGCCTCATATTATTTAACTAATAATTTCATCTGAGCCTTTGAATTTTTTTGCCTTTACAGATTAGTATTCCTTTAAAACAAAAGTATTTGAAGTCAGATCTAAGATAAATGCAACACTTCACTCTTAAGTGTTTGCCCATGCAAATATAATGATATAGCAGGTTTGTGTCCCTGAGGGTCTGAACTAAATCAATTCAAATTGTTCTCATTTGATGTAGACTGTCTCAGAGATTAGCCTATAATTTTACTACACGATCATACTATAGGATCTTCGACCTGAGAGAGCAGTAAAACTTTTCCTTCCCTTAAATCTGGGAGTTCTGAACACCACCAGCTAAATCAGAGCTCATAGTTTTTAATCATGAATTCAGTTTCAAATCAGAGGCTATCCCATTAATGTCTGACTTTGGAAATTTTATGAAGTAATTTCAAAATATTAGATGATATCACACAGTATCATGCAGGATTCATATTACATGGTGAGAAGCCTCATTAATCATTAAGAGTGCATAAGCTAATGTCACAACAACAAAAACAGTGAGGCAGTGAAAAACATGTTTACATAAAACATGGAGTATACAGTGAACCCTCCATTGGATTTGGGCTGGAGGAACAGTGTTGTGAAATAACCATATTTCATTGCCAGCCCTCTTTCCATATAGAGGAGGAGGTATGGTGGATCCCTGAATAAATGAGCATGATCCTGCCCCTGATTTTTTATTCTTCCTGTTACACTAAAATGACCAAACTGAAAATACCTTAGAGGACTGTTTAATTTTCCTCACCTTAACCAAGATTACCTTAAGAACTTTTAACAGAGAATAAAACATTTCCTAATAAAATGTGAAACAGCCCTATAAATGATTAAAATATTCAGTCAAGTTTTGTTATGGCTAATTTTAAAAACTGCATAATTTGGTGCTGTATGTATTCATTGGGATGTGAAAAAAATCCTTTATCTTCTAGAAATATTATGATAAAGATTTTCTAGATCTTTCCTAGACCTAGCTTTCCTCCATCATTTGTAAGGACTATTTCTCACACTAAAAACTATCACACTTGTATTTTTCAGACTTGTCTGTTCACAGATGACAAACAACAGGAGTATGTTTCTAAATGATTTAGGCAAGTAAAGACAGTTTCTGCAATCCCAGTGCCAACAATGCAAAAGAAAGAGTCAAGCAGAGTATGCCAGCAATATGCATTTTTGCTATTCAGGATCAGTAAAATGATTGAAAATAGATTCAATATATGAATATAAGCTTGGGAAATGTGTGATAATTTGGTAATTAAATTTGAAACAATAACAAAATCCCAAGAGCATGGAACTGTATAATGTTATCACTATTCTTATGAATTCATTCTGTCTGACATGCCACCATCCAGGATACATTTCTATGCAGCAAATGAAATTTACTTTTATCCATGCATAAATCATAAGAATAAAATAAACCAAAGGAATAAAACCCCTTTTTTCTGTTTGTAGACTTCAAGGCTATGTCCACACCAGCAAGTTAGTTCGAATTAAGGAAGCTTAATTCCATGGCTACACTAGGCTTTAATTAGTTCAAATTAAGGGCTTCCTTAATTCAAACTAATAACTTTGAATAGGATATTAGAAGTAAGGGATAATTCAAACTAACTAGTTGAATTAACCAATATGGCCATGTTAATTCGAACTAATTTCTTAGTTCAAACTAACCAGCCCATTGAAATCAATGGAAATCGCTAATTCGAACTAAGCAAGTGCCATGAATGGCACTTGCTTAGTTCGAACTAATTTTTTTCTAGTTCAAATTAAGCTAATTCAAACTAACTAAAATTCATTCGAATTAGTTCATTCAAACTAATTAATTTGAACTAATTTTAGTAAGTGTAGACATAGCCCAAGTGCCCTATCCAAAGCCTGTTGAAGACAATAGGACTCTTTTCATTGACTTCAATGGATTTTCAATCAGGCTCTAATTGAATTGGTGTGGATTCTTCAAGGGAAAATAAAAAAGACCAAAAAAAAAAAAAAAAAAAAGGGTTTTTTTAATTGCAAATACCCGGGGTTTTTTTTTTTTTTTTTTTCCCCTTCCTGTTTCCTAATCCATTTGTCCAATGTTTTTATTATAAACCTCAACTTCTCAAATACCAACTAGTCAATAGCATGGCAAAGAGCATGAAAGACTTGACATGAATATAATCTATATTACTTCAAATTAAATCTCAAGTACTTTGTAAAATTAATACTGTAGTTTGGGAAGTTAGTATAATAGACTTCTGACATAAAACATGTTGTTGCTTATGTCTGTATTAAGATTTTGTAGAATTTGATAGCATTTAGTAAATAAAGGTATATGTTTCTTTTCATTTTCTCAGTGCTAATGTCTTAGAAAATACTAATCTAAGCAATTTTCCATGTTGAGTTATAAATTATAACAACAACTGTATTAGAGTGAAAGCCACATTTGCTTCCAACCCTGATTATCATAATCCAGAACAGAGCTAGTTAGACCCTAAATCTTTTTCTATATATTTTGTATTTCCAGTATTAAGTCTGAAGAAATAGCTTGGAGAAAAAGAAGAAGTCACTTCAACATCATTGATTTGTAAAATGTGAACTAAATCTGAACTCCATAAGTATATTCAGCCTTCATTTCAGAAATCCAGTGTAATGAATAATCAGTTTTCTGGTTTGCTTACAATTTTCTACTGCAAAAAAATATTACAACATTTTTCAAAACTACAGGGAAAATTTTCTCTCTCTGATCCACACTGTTGTATTTTTCCTACATAGGTGGCTCTTCAAATGAAATGCGACATAGGAATTTAAAGCAGGTATTATACTAAAGACAAGTTTCATGGTGCAGGTGCATGTAAAAAATGTTACCCTATTTGCAAAATATTTCAAACTTTTATCAGAGAAGATATTTTTAGGAAAAAATGTTATTTTCAAATGAAATGATAAAAAAATGAGGTTTGGAAGGTATTGATTTTATAGTGTGAGTTATAGTTCTGCTACAAAAGAGAAATTAAACAGTGTCCTTTTTGTAGCACACAAGATATTCTCAGGCTATAACTAAATGCATCATGTCAATAAATTCTCTATTCAAAATAGTCCCATTAAACATTCATATCCTTGCTCTATAGGAAAGCTCTTTCAATGCATTCAGTTAACCATATGGGTTACAAACTTTTTATATCACTGAATTGAATATATTTACCTTTACCTGATCTGAACGTATGTTTAGGAAGTGTTTAAATGTGCAAATGCAGAACTGTTGCACGTAGAAAATGTATTCTTAAATCTCTGAAAGACAGCACTTTTCATGTAGAAGTCCCGTGGGGTTAAAATCTTATTTAAAGTTCACATTTTATTTTTCAAAAGTTAAATCTGTATCGGCTTCTCTGCTGATTCAGATTTCATCAAAGTTAGAAATAAAAAATTCAGAAACTTTTATATCTAAAACCAAACAACATAACATTTGTTTTTAATAATCTGGTAAATGGAACCCAGAATGACAATTTTAAAAGTCCTAATAATACCAATGGAAAATGTCAAAATATCTAAATGCCAAGCAAGTGTGGGTTTTTTTGTTTGGTTGTTTCTTTTTTTTTTAGTTTTCAATGATTATACTTACGAAAAATCATAACAGAGTCCTGTGGCACTTTTAAAGACTAACAGATTTATTTATCGCATGAGCTTTTGTGGGAGAAAATCCCACTTCGTCAGACGCTTTGAAGATGGGAAAGTTACAGAATGGGAGGAAATTAAATGCAGAGGAGTGTATGACATAGGATCAGGTCAGGCTGTAACAGCAAATCAAAATAGGTGTTCCCCAGTGTTTGAATCCTAACACCTATTTTGATTTGCTGTTACAGCCTGACCTGATCCTCCCATTCTGTAAGTTTCCCATCTTCAAAGCGTCTGACGAAGTGGGATTTTCTCCCACGAAAGCTCATGCGATAAATAAATCTGTTAGTCTTTAAAAGTGCCACAGGACTCTGTTGTCTTTCTACAATAGACTAACACAGCTACCCCTTTGGAATTTGATTACAAAAAATCATGTAATCCCCATACTTAGAAAGGCTATTATTTTGATCCCATCTCATTCCAGGATCAGTTCATTGATTTTTGTGGATTTACCTTTTGATTTACACTCATGTAAACAAAATCAGAATCTGCCTCTATATTTTGGTTATTGAACAACATTCCTATCATTTTGTGCACAATGTTATATGACCAAAAGAGTCATGAGAGTGACCACAGTCTGATGACTCTTGTATTAAAACAGCTAAACAGGTGAAAAATGTTACATTATTGAGGCATTAGAAATAAAGCTGGGTTTCGATGATTACATCAGGAATCCAATTAAAGAAATATTCCTTCACAATGACATCTGAAGCCAAGTCTTCCCAAAGCAGTGGGGATGGATTTGGTCTCATCTTCAGCAAAAATACTAGTTTTAGATTTTTTTTTTAAAGCTACTTACTTCGTTCTTCTATTATTTTGAGTGGGTATGACATAACTGTTTTTTCCAAAATGTCTTTTCACATGTTAATCCCTGCTTTTATTTTATTGTAATAGTTACCTAATGACTCCATCAAAACAAATAGAGACCTGTGGCACTTTTACAGACAAAATTTATTGATCATATGAGGTTTCCTGGGTAAAATCCCACGTCATCAGATACATGAAATGGAAACTACAGTGTGTAGGTGAATATATAAATGCAGAGAAGTGTAAGTCACAAGGTCAGTTCAGACTTTTTCAGAAAACCAAGCAAGTTGTTTTGATTCAAACTGTGTGGAACTATAGATGAGGAGGTGAGAATGGGAATCACTTTTGGCAATGAGTTAGCCATTCCAAGTCCCTATTCAAACCTAGTCTGATGCTGTTGAATTTGCATATAAGTTATAGTACTGCAGCTTCTTGTTGGAGTCTGGTTTTAACATTTCCTGTTGAAGCACTGTAACTGTTATGTCTTTTATAGAGTGTCCAGGGAGGTTTATCCTCTATTGATTTTTTTTAATGTCACTCTTCTTAATATCTGATTCTTATCCATTTACTCTTTTGCACAAAGACAATCCAGTTTGGTCAATTTAAAAGGCAGAGGGACATTGCTAGCACATGATGGCATATATCACATTGGAAGATGTGCAAGTGAATGAGTCCCTGATGGAGTGGCTGATTCTGGTTAGGTCCTATGATGATGTCTCGAGTAGATATGCAGGCAGAGTTAGCAACAGGGATAGGTACCTACTTTAGGTTATGTCTACACTTACAAAAGCTAGTTTGAATTAGTTAATTAGAACTAACTAATTCAAACTAATTTTAGTTAGTTTGAATTAACTTAATTTAAACTAGCATGGTTTCAGGAAGGTCAATTTGCTGATTAGTTCGAACTACGCAGTTAGTTCTAACTAACATGGCCACATTGGATTAATTCGAACTAACTATTTCGAATTAAGGGTTAGTTCGAACTAAGCAATCAAATTTATTAGTTCGAATTAAGGAAGACCTTAATTCAAACTAATGAAAGCCCCATGTGGCCAAGGCTTAAGTTAGTTCGAATTAAGCTTCCTTAATTCGAACTAACTTGCAAGTGTAGACATAGTCTTAGTGTTTCTGTTGCATGGTGTGTAGTTGCTGATGAGTATTTGCTTAATGTTGGGGGGCTGTCTTTAAGTGAGGAGTGGTCTACTTCCCAAGGATTGAGAGGGTGAGGGATCATCTTGTAGGATAGGCTATAGATCCTTGATGAAGTGCTGGAAGGGGTTGACTTGGGGCTGTAGGTGAGGACCAGTGGCATTCTGTTATTTTACTTACTGGGCTTGTCCTGTAGGAGTAGACTTCTGGGTACCCATCTGGCTGTATAGATGTGTTTTTTTCACTTCCCCAGGTGGTTACTGTAGTTTTAAGAATGCTTAATAGAGATCCTGAAGATGTTTGTCTCTGTCTGAGGAATGAGAGTAAATGTGGCTCTGTCTTAGGGCTTGGCTGTAGACAATGGATCATGTGATATGCCCCAGATGAAAGCTATAGATATTTAGATAGGTATAGCAATCTGTAGGTTTCTGGCATAAGGTAGTGGTTATGTGGCCATCACTTATTTGTATTGTAGTGCCCAAGAATTGGCTCTCCCGTGTGAAGTTGATGGTGGGGTGAAAATTGTTGAAATCTCAGTGATATTTCTCAAGGACCTCCTTTCTGGGGGTTCGGATAATGAAGATATCATCAATGTAGCATAAGTAGAGGAGTGGCACTTGGGGATGAGAGTTGAGGAAGCATTGTTCTAAGTCATCCATAAAAATATCAGCATATTGTGTAGCCATGAGGATACCTATAGCAGTGTCGCAGGACTCCATGTGCATTTTACAATCAGGTACAATATGTATATTTATTTTCAACTAATTCTTCTTTTCACCATTAAGAGCAAATTTGTTATATGCTAATAATAATAGAAGTAGATAGCAAATTCCAGCAATTAGATGAAGTTTTTCAAGAAAGATAACATGCAGACTTATTAATACAATGTATGATAATCACAAACAGTCTCTTGTAGAATGCTCTTTCACGTGAAGTCAGCATCATTAGCTCAGAACCGTTTCATAACAGTCTGCTCATTCACACAGTGCATTTCCATATTCTCTCAGAATGGGAGTTATGCATGTGTCTCCATAGACATTATTTGGCCTGATCTTGAATGCTGAAGGAAGATGTTATTAGAAAGAAGTTGAGTATATTTACGATCTTTACAAAGGATGAAAATTTTAAGAGGTATATTAAAATGGCTTTATTAGGACCCTAATTAAATATTTCTTTCACTAATATGAAACCCATGTTTCATTGAAATGAAGACCTCCTACCAGTTAGCATCAAGAAGAATTTTGTGGTTATCAGTTTAGTGTTTTAAACCTGAATTTTTCATGTAACATATCCTCCTAGAAATAAGCTGGCAAGTAGAAGCTGGGAATCATGTGGGTAGTGGTGTATTCACCTACTCAATTATAGTGAAATTTTACTTTAATAAGACTAAAACTCTTAATTTCTGTATAATTTATCATATTCAGAACTGGTCTATCATATTTAAGAAGTAGTCTGAAAATCAATTAAGGATTCCAATTTTTTTAAAAAATGTCTTAATCAATGTAAAATGTTTAAAGGATATCATTGAAGTTACGGATATCATCAACCCAAATTATGGAATTCTGGAAACACTTACTCCCCAGGCTTAACTTGATTCATGTATGTATTCCCAGTGAAATTCACCCTGCTGACATTTTTGTTGCTGTTGAGTTTTATAACATTGACATCTGAAAAGTGAAACACTAAATTCAAATAACTTCTTGATCTATACAATAGCTGTAAACATACTTCAATCCACTTTGATCCCTGTTTACAAACTCAATGACATGTTGGCAATAATCTAAACAGTTGTAAAAAAGTAATTTTATCACATGAAAAATTAAAAAGTTAAATAAAGTTAAATAAAAATTGAATAAAAGCATTTTCTCAAAAATCAATATTTATCTTATTGTGCTACGTGGTTCTTATATCAGTGAAGTGAAATAAATCTGAAATTAAATATTTCATGCACTCCATTTACTTTCAATTACCATCAGATTTGGAACTGGACCATTCAAAAGAACAATGAGTCATTTTATCCCATCACAGATAGAATTTACCAGAATTGTTCCAGATGGTACACATGTCAGAGTTCAGTTTCATGGTTACAATTCTCATTGATGGTGAGTAAATATGTACAAAATAATTGTTTTTAATTACAAACAAAAAGAAGTCGATGTAAGAAAAAATAAATAAATGACCCTCTGAATTTCTCTTCTCAGTGCAACAAAACCTTTTTTAGGATTAATCATTAAAAAGTGAACAAACAAAATATTTTGTTGAGTAGTACCTGAGGCTGAGCTTTTCTCCGCAAGTCACCCCAATGACATCAAAGAGCTTCTGCCCTTAAACTGTTCTCTTCCTCTCCTTTTTCTCAGATTTATGAGGTTTCTTTCCTCGCATGCACTGGGCCTAAATATTAAATGTTGTCATAATGTGAAAATTCCATCTAGCCAGCTTGTGTAATTAGTTTAAGTACTTAAGAATAAAACTTTTCTAGATGTCTAAAGTTTTGAGAAACTGGGAGAAAAAATAATTAAAAGCAGGTCATCCATGTAGTTTTTGAAACTTCTGGAAACAAGTATTTTTCTATTCTATGTATCTAATCTCTATGTTTCCTGAATGTATTAAATCATAATTTTATTTTCAATTACACTGAAAACACAAAAGGCTGGATATTTCAAGGGACATCAGAAACTTTTGTATAAACAGTACGTTGCATAAGTTAGGTAAATGCCTGGATAAAGGAATTCTAGGGTATAGTTACAGTTGCTAAAAGAGATTTTACACTTAAATTAAGAGATATTTAAAGTTAATACTTCCCTTTTTCAATCTGCACATTTAAAAAAGATTATTTCAGAATATTCATGGTGATGACAATGACATACAGCAGTAGTAAGGAATCACAGGCAACATTTGATACAAAACATTACTGCATGTATAAAGTGTTACCTCATTTTACACTTGATGAAAAGTTAATAATACCAGGGGAACTAGTTATCTGGTATACACTCACAGACCTCCACCTGTCTTCCACTATAGTGTACCGTTAGTTTAATTGTACCATTTGTTTCACTAGAAGTCATATAAAATTGCAGCCTCATTAGGTTTTACGATGTGAAAGTTGATTTTTTCTGTCATATTTCACCTATTTCTTACAGAAGAGTGAAAGATGCAATTGGTATAATTGTATGATCCTTCTCATTTACAAATTTGGAAAATAATTTCTTAATCTTTGCAGGAAATGCACCAAAATACACCAAAACCTTGAGGGCTAATTAGTTAATGCTTTGCTGGTTGTAGTGATCTCTTTTAATTTGTCATAATGGTAGGAACAAATCTGTTAGCATGTAATGGTTCTGGTCTATATAACAACTAGAGATATGCTATATTGACTGTATTCCATCTGTCACTATTGCTATTCATTAATTAATTAATATTCATTAATATCGAAATGGTAGTCATGTTACGTTATGCTATTTTACATAGAATCACCAAGTAATATTAGTATGTGTCACTTGGCACTTCACAAATACAGCTATATTTATAAATCTCTTAGCAGCTCTAAGTGACTATAATGGTAGAAAGCCAACCATATTGAATTTCAAATGATTCACTCAATACATATATGATTCTGTAGTTTGATATTACTAGAATCAGGTTTTGAATCCTACAAAGAAAATTATGAAAGACTAAAACAGATCTGTGTGACTGAATGAAACCAGTATCTCAAATACAAACCCCATTTATTTCAGGTTTTCACATTTGGATCCTTGAATCTCAATCTTGCCTTTTTCTCTTTCTAGTTTGGATGGTGGTGCATTTTTTGGCCCCATTATTCAAGATGGTGTACATTTATCATGCTTACCTGAACATTGGACATTTTTATAATTTCAGGGCTGAAATCTTGCAAGAACAGATTGTGAGAGTTCAGCGTCATGAAAATCTAAAAATGAATATTACCATTGCTTGAGACCCAACCCAAACCCCAGCCTAAACTGAGTTTGAACAAAAATATGGATCTTTCACTTTGGCCCATATCTAACTCAATAGGAAGAAAAAAAGTCTTAAGTTATTGTTTTAAAATCCCTAGTCAGAATTATTTGGGCCCCTGTCTTAAAATACTTATGCATGTAATTAACTTTTACCATGTGAGTCATCGCTTTGAAGTCAATGAGCCCACTCACATGTTTAAAGTTAGTTGTTTTGAGAATCATAGCTTTGGCTAACTTCACCAACTATTTAGACTTGTAGACCTCTCTATTATTGCCTCAGTTCATAGTAAGTAGATGACGATTATTTTCTGGAATATGGCTTATCCATGATCTATTGGAGTGAATTCTTTGATTTAATAAATGTTTTTTTTTTCTCATAAAAAGAAAACCATAAATGTTTTAAACAGTTTTAAACTGAGCAGGGCATGCTTGGCACATAATTTGGCAATCAAATCCAGTCCACAGAATAAAACAAATAAACAAACAAAAACAAGGGAAGGTGAGAGAGTTGTTTTTAGAAAAGCCATGCTACTAAGCTGTTTCTACACCATAAAGGAGAACAAAACACAGTTCTAAAGAAAGTGCACCACCATTTTTTATTTTTTACATATAATACACAATTGCCAAGTTTTATGCAGTCCTGTTTCTGATATTTTATGCAAATTGTTTTGTAAATGCACAAATTAGTCCTATAATAGATTGTGTATTTGTAAATTATTTGTACATGATCATAAAATTCAACTTAAAATAGTAACACTCAGAACCAAGCAGTAAAAGCAGTAAGTTATAAACTGCACAAAACCTGGCAGTTGAGACAGGTAAGTGGATGCTGATAGAGTGCCTGGAGAGTAGAAGAGTGATGGGTGGGGGTAAAAAAAAGCCAAAGCAACTGAATTTGTGGTGTTGTCTGGGCAAAAGATGGAGTGGCTGCAGACTATCAGAGAAGCTAGGATGGTTAGGTAGCTAGTGATAGCTAAGGGAAATTGGGTCTGAACATAAAAACAGCCATACTGTGTCAGATCAATAGTCAATCTAGCCCAGTAGCCTTTCTTCCAACAGTCAATGCCTTATGCGTCAAAGAGAATTAATAGAACAAGGAGTCAACAAGTGATCCATTCTGTTGACCATTCCCAGCTTCTGGTAAACAACAATTCCTGCCTATGAACTTATCTAATTCTTAGTTGAACCCTGTTATTGTCTTGGTCTTCACAACATGCTCTGGCAAGTTCAGTGGGTTTACTGTACATTGTGTGACAAATACTTCTTTTTGTTTGTTTTAAACCTGCCACCTATTCATTTCAATTGGTGTTTTTACGCTCTGAGAAGAAGTAAATAACACTTCCTTATTTACTTACACATTAGTCATGATTCTATAGACCTCTATCACTTTGCCCTTCAGTTGTCTCTTTTCCAAGGTGAAAAGTCCCAGCCTTATAGATCTCTCCTCATATGTAACCTTTTCCATACCCCAAACAACCATTGTCTCCTTAATGGCTCATCAGGTTTCTCCCTGGGCCCATTGTACCTGGGACCTTCCTTAACATTAAGGAGACAATGATTGTAGACATCCTGTCTGGGAGTTTCCCCAGAATCACACAAGTTAAAGTATAGCTATAACAACCATATTCCTAACTTCTAATACAAATACAATTCCTATATATAAACTATATAATCTTTCCCAGCAAATTACTACCTTACTATTGATACCAAACATGACATAGTTCCTATGGATTATAGCATTTATGAGATATTAATAGAAAATAATATCATAAATGGTTCCCTAAATCCAGACAGCATCACACAGGGCTCTGCCCTGCCCTTTGGGGGGGCATGCCAGGCTCCCCCTGTGCCCCCCCCCCAGCAGGGAGGGCATTGGTAAATCGATTTAGGGCTACCCCACATCCATACTGGCTTAATTTGACTTTAAAAAGTCGAATTAAGCCTTAAGTCGAAGTAATTCTAGTTTTAAGAAAGTTGACTTAATTTTCATTAAGTCGACTTAAGCAAGCTGCTTAAGTCGACTTAAGAAAACTGTGGTGTAGACGCAGGGTAAATTAAGTCGACTTAATTTACAAGTGTAGACGCAGCCTGTGACTCCAAGTGCCACTGTAAGGTACAAAGATTATTTTATATCTCAAGTTTTGCAGTCCCACTCGGATCATGAGTCAGCTGAAGCTTCCCTCCTATGAGGAAAGTTTGAGCTTCATCAACTAAATTCAGTATATTACGAAATGATCTCTTTACCTGAACAAAGTTACCTTAATGACTGAACTATCTTTCTAACACTAACAGTTATCCAAATCACCTTAATAAATGGCCTAACTGTACCTACCACCATACACAGTACCTAATAACTTTAATTCCATGAAAAAAATGAATCTGCAACTATAGAAGAAATAGAGTTTCTGCCACAATCACTGAAATTTCATTGATTAGTACAACAGTAAAAATAAACTAACAACAATACCTATCAAGTTTCAAGACACTAGTGACAAGTACTAGTCTGCCCAGAGTAGCTATATTGCACTGCTGCAGTGCAAAATGCAGATGGGAAGAAAGGTCCTAAAATGGGGAAGGAATTACAATAATCCTGGTGTTCTCCCAGGATTATTAGCTCCCCAATAGCTAGATAACTAACCAGTCAGTGGTTCCTCGTGGGGCAGTAGGATGCTGTAGGACAGCCTGTGTTCAGCATCTAGCTATTCACCGGTTGGTTTCCCAAAGAACTTGGTATCATAGCCAAACATATCATAATATTATATACACTCAAGCACTATTCAAATAGAAACTTTACCAAGTATTCCGTTTTGAAGGATAAATTATCTTATCCTGGAGTAAAATTTGGTTTTGTTGTGCTTCTTTGTCATAATCTGGAATGTGTTACTCTTCTTAGCTCCATTATTCATTTATTTATTGCCATGTTTGTTTTCCTTTGCAGCGCTTGACAGTGTGGGCAACTTAAATAAACAGCCTATCAGACCTAGATATTCAGATCATATACTGTCAACAAATTATTTTCTAAGTGCCAAGTAAAAAATAAATTAGAATTGGGAGAATAGCATCTTCATACAATTCCATGGATGAAGGACAGACATCAGAACATCATCAGAATATACATCCCTGTCTCTCTTTCAGTGACAGATGCATGGCTTGATTGTTGACAGAGCCATTGCTCAGAGCTTCTACTGAAAATGAAAAGAGAACATTGTGGAAGTACCCCAGGAGTCATCATTTCATGATTATAGCGGCAAAACCTTAAAAGGGCAGCTGTGCCATGAAAGCCTATAAATGTTGCAGGAATGCTTGTGTGACCCATGCGTGTCTAGAATAGCCACCTGATAATGCCAAGGTCAGGGCAGACTGCAAAAGGAAACCAGATTCCCCCCTCACTGGTGGGCGATGCTGAAGTCAGGCTTCCGAACTAACCACAAACAATTTCAGTCTCTGGCTCCCAGGAAGCCACAGGGTCTAGCAAAGAGAAAAGTTATTTAAAACTCTATGCTCTTTACCAAAAAAGGTTTTCTTGACCCCCAAAGAGTGAGCCACTTTAAGAGAGCAATGTAACTTCAGATCTTGACCAAACTGCCATGCTGCCATTTCTGTGGAAATTTACAGAAATAAGATGGAGTCCAGGGTCACATGAGTAAGTTTTGGTGACTCATTCAATATAGATCATGGGTTCTCTCCTTGGGTCCATTGTACCTCTGAGCTTATTGCTGATGCCATCTGTAGTGTGCAGTGGAAGAATTTGTTACATGATAAGCTGTTAGTAGGTGGTGTCACCATTAATCAGTTCTGACTAAAAGTTAATCCTAAACAGAGCTGGTGCTGACCAAGAATGTACTTTGCTCCCACAACATAGCAGACATAACATGTAAGCTCTGTAAATAAGATAAGACCGGGGCAAAGAAATGGTCTAAATACAGGAGAAAAATAATCAGATGTGCATGCCATCTTCCCACTCAGCAAAAATAAGTGTATAACAGCCAGTGACTAAGCCCCCCCAATTTGGAACTTCGTCTTCAGGGCAACTGATGTGTTCGCCGTCACGAGTTATCTCTCCCCATGCTCTGCACCCACAGTTGTTTAACTGGAATTCCCGTCTGCTGAAGGGGCATAAGTGTTGCTGCTTTCCTATTTCTTTTCTTTCTTGTCTGTATCTTAATAAAACTGTTTGTTTGTACCTTTCAGCTTGTCTCCCGGTGTTGTGCCTACCAAACCCATCAAACCTTAGGGCGTGAGCTATAGTTTGTAGGCAGTGTCCTCTAACATCAACATGTCTGATCTTATTGTTGATGCCATCTTATCTGAGTCACTCAGAAACACAGTACAAGCTGAAGTACAGATACATCAAATATATCCATAACTTCCATTACAAATATGACATGTACCTAAACAATATCTAAAAGTTAGCAATTTATAACCTTTTTAACAGTACCTGACATGGCCTATCTCCTTTGAATGATTGTAATTTTGACATATTGATATTAAACAATATCATAAATGGTCCCCTAATGCAGCCAGTATCACAGCTTGTATATACACATGAGATTTGAAGTAATTTAGTGTACTAAGTACTTAGAAGTAACATGAGGTTGGAAGTATATACACACAAAGTTGAAAGCAACTGTGTAATTTTTTTTTAAAATTCAGTACAACAGAATACGAGTGGGATTAGGGTGAGTCTATGAAAAAGCATAATTGAAGGTTTATATTCATACTTACAAAAATAGTGAAAATAAAATACCATATGTAAATAGAAAGTGTGTGCATGTGACAGCACTCATGGACTAGAAACGGAAATAGTAGAACAGGCATAGGTTGGGATACAAAATTATAAAACAGTATTTTCAAAAGTGAACAATGATTTGGGTGCCTCCCAATTTTGGGGTGCCCAACAGATGGTGTGTGCACATCACTTTTTGAAAATCAGGCTCTTCACCATGTTTCAGGTGGGCATCCAAGAACTGAAGTTATATATTTTTAAATGTATTTATTTAACTTTATTGTGAACATAATTATCAGAGTGGCTTATAAAGTAATATTCAGTTGTCTAGTTGAGAAATAGTTGTCTAATTGGAGAATATGGAAAGTAGGTGTTTACCCTCCAATCCCTTATTTTTTCTTTTAACCACTATATCAGTGATCAGAAGAGATTAGTTCTTAGGATAAAACAGGATATTAGACTGTCTGGAAGGAAACTTTTATATACGGACAAACATTTACTACATGGAACTTGGAAAAATATTGACCATTACTTTTGTATACATCTCTTTTTCCAAATTTGATTTTATGAATTCTTTATAAACAAAGCCTGACTTAAACATGTGAGTAACCTCAATAAACATAAATGTAACTATTCATGGGAACAGAGTTACTCATGTGTTTAAGTGTTTGCAGGGATGGATTGCTTAGATGTACAGTACCAGATGCTAGATGACTGTGATAGTCAGCAAAATGTGGAAGGGCTACAGCAGTGCTTTCACATTTGTTTTGCTTCACCTGTTGCAAATAGTTTTGTATTGTGTGACTGGACAGCTAGTATCAAATATTAAATATATAGATAGAGATAGCTATAGATATATATATATATAGGTGTATTATATTTCATCGGGTCATGTTCTTGCTTTTTAATGATTCTTTTTCCAGTGGATTACATCAGATTCCTTTGTATTGCATCACAAAGAGATGAGATGGTATAGAGATACTACTTGTATAGGCTGAGAGAACTGGGGAAATGGAGGTTAGTTTCATAGTCAGCTGCTGTAGTCGAGGCTGAGGAGAAGATTTAGAAGAGATCTTTGTACCTTTTAAAACAAAAATATCTTCTGCTATGGGTCATAAAGTGGAACATCTTCAAACATTGTGTTAATCTATGCTACCATATTTCTTTCCTTGGATCATACTGGTGTTTCAATTATCGCAAGGTCATGCTTCTGTCAGCTCCTTTCCCTCCACCTATGTGGTGATGTGAACCCAAAGGGTCCCATTTTTAGGTCCCAATTCAGCATAGCATTTTCACATGACTTCAGTGGAATGTATCATGTTCCTAAATGCATCACTAGGTCAGGGCCAGAGGGAGGAGTCACTGTGTTTCCTTGAGTACAGGGTCAGTAACTGGGAGTCTCCTTTGAGCCAGGTGTGCAAGGGGGTGACAGCATTCCCCTGCAACAGCCACTCACTGATTTTCTGGTTAATCCACTACCTATAGATCTATCGCTGCATCTGATAGCCTCTCTCCTCAAGAGGGGAAGGTAACCATGTAAAACAAAAAGTCATTTGCTTACTTCTAACACTCAAATGCACTAGTCCTTTTCCACTGATTGTACAATTTCCTTCAGACACACCATCACCATATATAGGCTCTGTTAAAAGCTGCTGAGTCATCATAAGCATTTACATGTGTAGATTAGGTGTGAATAATAAGACGACATATTTCCTGGCCCATACTCAGCTGTACCTTTTAAGAATCTGTGAAATTTATTTCTTATTCCTTTATGCTGGTGGTTTTAACTTTATTTAATGCTGTGAAATAGCCTAACCCAATTCTCTATCAAGTGCATTTTCATTGCTGCACTTTTTCCAGTTCCATGCACAGTAATGAAGCCTGCCTTTTATATACTAGTATTGTCAGTTAAAAAAAAGGTGTCAATATACATTTGTGTATATTGCTGCATTAAAGTAGTGTGAGGTGGCTTTACAGGCAGTATGAAGTAATATGATGATGTGTTTTGTACCAGTAATCCGTAGCAGTCTGGGTATGTGCTAATTATGCTTTCTGGGTGACTGCTTTTAACTATTAGATTTGAAGTGTTCCCTCTATTAGATACTTGGTGATGAATTTTACCGGAAGCTTGACTAGAAACCTGACAAATTTAACTGATAAAACACAGACCCTTAAAAAGAACAAGGCTAGATTTTGATTTAAAGCACTTTCTTGAGCAAGAAATGATGCATTAGTTGCTGCTAGTCAGCCATTTTGACTTGTGTAGATTACTCTGTTTCAAAGCCAACCCTTGTCTTTTAGTTGCTCCCCAAGATTATAAATGTGCTGATGGCCTTTAAACAACAGAAAATTGCTACTGCCTCAGTTACTCTAACCAGCAAATAGAGGCATGGAGTCCAAACACTGCCTAGGCATGACTCACTTCCTGCCTCTCCTCCCTCTCCAAGCTGAATCTACCAATAACCTGATTTAGGATCCTTTTTTTCATGGGAGTCACAATTGAGCTCATAATTCTCAGACAAAGCATCTTCACATATGGCTGACTGGGACATATTGGAGTCTACTGTTACAAGGAGTTTTTACAGGCTTCCTCGCTGGCTGCACTTTAAAGTAGATCTTAACACAATGATCCCCAAGTGGGAGGGGGAGATGTCTAACCCAAACAGCCTACCTGCTTTTAAAGACTTTAGGGGTTCAAGAATTTGACAGCTTCACATGGATCTCTCAGAACTGCTGGGAGTGTTGCTAAGCTGAGCCCCAAAATATATTCAAGTACTCCTGAAACACATTTTGTAGGGTTTTATACCCTCTTTGCAGAGGTGCCAAAGGAGCAAGTTAATGGGGAAACAGATCCCAGCTATGCAATATGCGTTACTTCATGTAATATTGCTGGAGGAACCCTGATTTTGGAATTCCTCATTTCTGAATTCTTGATTTTACAATCTATATTATATATACGTGGTTCTTTGATTGATTGTTCTTTGGTGTGGGTGTGTGTATTTTACATGTAAAAATAAAGTGTGAGTTGATTACTATATAATTAAAACATCACTAGGAAATGGCAGTTTTCAAATTAACTCACTAATCATAAAATACATAGAATTTAAAACAAATTCATAATATGCAGATGTTGGGATACAATTGGTCTTAGAAAGAATAATAAATGTGACTAATAGCCTATTAGGCAAGGTTAGTCGAGGAAAAAAACCACTAGGAACATTCAAGGAACAAATATATAGCACAATGGAGAAAATGAAATACAGAAAAGGGAATGTGTTTTGACAGGCTAAATGGCCTTTACTTTCCCTCTCCCCTCCCAAAAAAGACTTTTGTTCTTATTCATATCTTTCCTTAGGGAGAATATGTCCTTGTTGCATATTCCTTTTTAAATGCCATGTAAAATGATTATGGCACTTGGAGCAGACCAACTTCACTAGTTTATGGCCACACAGCTAGAATGGTGGTCGTGTAAATCTACAAGCTGCCAAAATATTCACACATACTATCCTGGAATTGCTAGTGATCTTCTATTATTTGACCTTAAATATTTTACACTCCTGACACAAATCCAATATTTTTTGTAGGACAGGGTGATGTTTTTAGATTCCAAGGTCATTTGCTGTGGCTGATAATTCATGAACTCTGTAAACAAACATTTTTCAACACTATATCTTACTTCAGTAACACTCTGTAAAAGGGATCTTTTTTCCAGAACCTTAACCTGAAATTCTGACATGACTATGGAAAATCTCCACAAATAATCAAATTCCAAAGGGGTAGCTGTGTTAGTCTTCAAAGCGTCTGACGAAGTGGGATTTTCTCCCACGAAAGCTCATGTGATTAATAAATCTGTTAGTCTTTAAAAGTGCCACAAGACTCTGTTGTCTTTCCACAAATAATCAGTTTTTTTCCAGTGGCATATTTCTTCCAGAAAAGTAAATCTGAACAATATGTCACTATCTACATTTGGGAAATATGCCCTGTGTTTTAGAAACAAAATCAGTAAATTCTGAATGCAGTCCATTCAGTAAGATTGTAGTTTTGTCCATCTGTCAACTAACTATGTAACAAAAGAAGGGGATCACAACGTACCTGACTGGCTTTTGACATTCATCTACCAATGATTGTATCACATCTACCACTGCATTCATCTACCAATGATTGTATTCTTCATACATGCTATACAACCTCACAGCTTTTCTTTAATAAATGATTTTTTTTTGTTTATAGCTGACACAAACATTTCCCTAAATGGGCCAAAAATTAAGCTGGGGCTGGCTGTTTTGTAAAGCACTGAGGTCTTGAGATGAGAGGTAATACAGAAATGCAAAGAATTATTATAAGAAAAAAATACATATATACCAAATTATCACGTTCTGTGATCACATATGTTTTCATTTCTAGAAATTTTCAAATCTTACATGAAAAAAATGTCCCAGCTGCTCTATAGTCAACAAAATGATTAGAAATAAATTTTATGTCCTAAATCACAGAAGACATAAGAAAATTGCATAAGTTTTGAAGAAAATGGCATTCTTTCATTGCAGTGTTATTTTCTTTACACAGACTATTGTTTTATTTTTATTTATAGTTTATGTAACTTTTATTTTGTTATTTCTTTCCATAGCCATACATGGAGAAAGAGCATCCATTAGTTTCTCCCAGTGGTTTTCCTGACTAGTTACAGTCAATATACAACCCCGAATGAGCATGAATAATTCAAGTTGTTCTTTCCAATGTGCATTACATCATATGCACTAGTCCTTTATTCATTTGTTCTATGTAGTACTTACACTTTTAGTTTCTACTGTGTCTACAGTAGAAAAATTTAGTTTGACTTTGTTAAGTCGACTAAATAAGGTTGACTTTAAGTCGACCCTATTAAAATCGACTTAACAAAGTGGACTAAGTTGACAACTTTAAGTTGACTTAGTCCACTTTGTTAAGTCGACCTAACTATCCTTAAGTCAACTTAAGAAGTCGACTTAAGGATTAAGTCGACCTAATGAGTGGTAGTTATAAAGTTGACTTAAGCTTTCATTAAGTCGACTTAAGGAATTTCTTATGTCGACTCAATAAAACCTTAATGTGGACATGGCTTAATTTAAGTTGACTTAAGCCTCCTTAAGTCAACTTAAATTGCCAGTGTAGACATAGCCTTATAGTCTACATTTGTTCTGACTAAGCTACATGTTATGTCAACTGCAAACTTACTTCTCATTGCTGACTTTTTTCTCTTTCACTGTCCTCTTTTTATAGATATTTAAGGCATTCTATTGTCAACTTTTCCCCTGCTGGAAATTGATAGTCTATTCCTATTTCCCTTTTGTCTTTTTTAGCCAGGTTCTAATCCATGGCAGGACTTTTCCTCTTGCTCTGGTACTACTTAGTTTCAATAGCCTCTCATGAGGGATTTTGTCAAAGGTATTTTTAAAGACTGAATGAATTACATCAACAAGTTTTCCTTTTGCCACTTTTTTGCTGACATGCTTCTAGATTGGAGAAGCATTTTTCATTTTAGGAAACAATGTTGACTGGATCCTTTCTCATATTAACCTAGGTGCTTCAAAACTAATAAGTGTGTCTACTAGTCTGCTATTCCCAAGATTATTCCTAGATCTAATATTAAAGATATGTGCAATATTTTTACTCTCTAATAAAGTACCTGTTCTTAGTGAGATACTACATCTTTTTATTAGTTCAGCTATTTCATTTGTTAGTTCCTTATGAATCCTTGAACGAACATTATCCAGTCCTTATGATTTATTGTTATTAATTTATCAATTTGTTCTAGCATGTCACTTTTTGCACCATAATTTTAATTATCTGAAAAGAGAAGTGAGGACTCATGCAATAAAATCAGTTAGCTTGTCTGCAGTTTCCTTATCTTCCTTTCTTTACTTCATAGAATTAGTGGATCATTGATTCAATCACTCATATTCTGCTTCTAATACAATCTGAGTGTTTTTATATGTTAATTTATTTACTCTTCAAATTCCTTCTTAAGCTCTCAAAATATCCATCTTCAATTCTACTTCTATAGTTTTTATCCTTAATAAATACTGTCACCTCCTTTAAGTGCCATTTTCAAAGTCTAAGTAGTCTGCATTAGTGTTTGTTGAATTTAAAGTACATTACTAAGCAGCAGTGGAAGGGGACTTCATTAACGCATGCATTTTTCAGCATAAAACCCGAAGGTAAGGACTTACTTTCTAAATTCTATATCATAAATATGCAACTAGGATTGCTTCAAAGTATGCTATCTATTTTAATTACAATAATAAAAGAATTGACCTAATGGTGCAGAAGTTTAATCTTGTCTATACATCCTCGAACAAAAGCTAAATTCAACTCCAACATCCGACAAAAGCTATCTGTACTTCTCTTTGGCCATCTGATTCAAATTCACTAAAAAAAGCATAACCTATCCACAATAGTCCTGTAATCAGATCAAACACCATAGGTGTCTTATTCTGATGTCTTTTTGTGGATGCCTAAATGTTCGGCCATAAGTGATCAAGAAAAATGGTACTAACATGATGCTGCTTCATGGAAATTCTGCATTTGATTGATGAAGTTAGGTACTGTAAGTGAGTTAAATTTTCTGCCACATTAGACATAGGCAGGGAGACATAGGAATGAGAAGCCTAAACTATTTGACCTGACTACAGAACTGGTTTGGATCTCTCTATCTCCCTGGCCCAATGAATATTTAGCTGCTTAAACAAAGTGGAACAGCTCCAGCAGGAGAGCTTGAGAAAGCAACACAGACTGCTTTGCACTCTGAAGTATAAGGTACTCACTCAGGAGATGGGAGAGTTGAGTTCATGTCCCTGCTCCAAATCAAGCCAGAGCAAGACTTGCACCAGATGGTCATGCACCCAGGGTGAGTGCCCCTGATTAGTCATTATTTTAGAGTGAGTGTGCTCTCTCTCACCAAAATACCTACCCAGATACCTTTGTGATTAAAGTTTCATCAAGTGATGCTTTCTCACAAAAGGTTTCAGTTTTGATGAATTGGCATTTTCCAATAAAAAGAGTTTAATTGATAAAATCCTTACCAGCTCAACACCCCATCCTTACTACTTTGAACCATATTCAAGTAGTTTCATTGAAATGAGTGCAACTACTAATAGGTTGGAAGAATGTCACACCTTAGTTACTGCTGCAGTTTGGTTCATTAGTTTTGGAATCAATTAATCTCCTTTCAATACATTAGTCTTTAAAATAAACTTAAATAACTAGCTTAATTTTTGAGCACGTGCTTAAATCCATGCTTACTCAGCAACATACTTAAGCCCTGTTCCATTTAGTAATTTTCTGACCCTTGTGCAGGGCACTTCATGTAATCACATTCTATCTTTTAACAATAATGGAATGTGAGCTAAAATAATTCACATGGATAATGTGCAAGCATGACTGTAAAATTCCCAGCCAGCTCTATTATGCACAATGAAACATTTTAAATACTAAAATAACTATTCATCAAAATAAAAACTGTGACAATGTTGAATCAATATCCCAATTTAAAAAAAAAAATCAAAATAGTCAGAATGTCCCATTTCAGCATTTTCAAAATGAAAAGGCTCCCCCCCACCTGTAGTAAAGAATGATTGGTTTCAAAATTTTAATTCATTTATACAAACAAAAGAACAAAAATATAAAAATCAAAATGAAACATTTTAAAAACATTTTTAAATTATCAAAGGAAAACATTTTCGTTGACTTGTTATAAACAGATAATCTGAAAACCTTTTATCAATTTGAGATTTTGACTTATGTTTTTGGATGCAAAGTTTTTACATCTTTCCAGATCTATCATGTAACATAGATCTCACTAAATGTGTATATGGCTTTATTACATAGCAGCAGCAACTCAAATAAATCAGAATAAATAAATCTGAATCATACTGATAACAAAAAATTGTGAATGATACTATGGAAGTAATCAATCATAATTCCGATAAAGGGTTTTAATGACATCACAACCATAACAGGATTGCTCAGGTGGTTTATATAGTCAGTAGATTCTAAAAATGAATTTACAGTCTCAGTTTCAGTTGCACTTGTTTTATTCATACTGGATACAGACCCTCTCCACAGATTTCTGCTCACTCCCTTTTCTTGTTTTCAAGTCACATAATCCATAATACTGATGCTTTCTACTTCCTTTTCCCTACAGATTCACACTGTCATTGTTACCTTCCTTCCTTGTTTCTCACCTAGCCACCCATCAATTCCTCCACTTGTTACTTTCCCAATAGTGTTCTTCAAACTCAGATAAAGCATTATTCTCTCTTACTCTGGCAGCTCTCACCTGCCATTCTGGTGACTTCAACAAAATTGGAGTGGCTGTCAGCTAACTTTACAATATGGATCTAGAAATCAATTGCCTTCTGTATTTAATAATGTATAGGTCTGGTGACACATAGATTGACATTTTTTGGCATGATTACAGTGTGTTTAAAAATATTATATGGTCCGTAAAAATATTTCCACAGCTCTGAGAAAGAAGGAAGTTTACCTGTTATTACAATAATAATACAAGTAATCTGTTATAGAAAAAATAACCTTTACACTTGTCTTTTTACTAGAACATCAGAATTCATCATTATTTCAATTAGTGGCGAACATCATAAAACACATTTTTATACAATCAAGCATCAAAATTACTGAGAGGCCCAGTAGTCTGCCATCAGCAAGGTCAAGTAATCAGAAGTACAGCTTAAGAAAAATTGCATTTTTATAAGCCTTAATGAAAATTTAATTTCATTTTTCCATATCATTTTATTACAGTGGTAAATTTCAGTCTGCAACATTCAGGAGGAGGAAAAATTCAAAGAGAAGAACATTTTTTTTTTCAAATTCAAATTCAAGCCTGTGGCAAGGAAAAAATCTACATCAACTTCAGTAACAACTTCAATCCTGGATACAGATTCCTTCTTCAAATGGTTATAAATATAGTTATGACAATTTCACAGATACTTTAAATAATTTATTGTTTTAAATACTTCAAAAACAGCAACCATCTTCTGGGTTACACTTAACTGCAAAACACCATGGTCTATGGCCTCACAGGTGTCCATTCCATTTAGCAGAAACATAACTTTACAACTGACTCTGAGTTTTAGAAACTGTCTCCATGGTTTCAAATATACTATTAGGTCCTGTACTGGGCAACTCCTGTTATGTGTTTAGCATCTTTACCTGGCAGATTGACTCAAAAACTTCAATTCCCATAATAAGTATTGTAATTATTTTTTCCTCCTTCTTAGGACTGAAAGTGAATTCTGTTCAGGTGCAATTCGACTTTGTAGTGGCCAGAAGAGATGAATCTTTCTCATGATCCTGAATATCTTATTGGAGTGCCTTACACATATTTCCTCCGTAAGTATTTTATGCATCTTCCCCCTGTCTCCTTGCACCTCTTACTCAGATGGTCTCAGATGCTTTGAAGAGGCAAAGATGAAGGTACCATAACTCAGTCATCCTTTCTCTTTTACAGTGTAGCTCACCAAGTAACCATGCCTGAATGTCTATGAAGAGGTATTTATTTATTTATATTATGCTTGACCTTTACTTCTGGAAATACATACTAGAAAAGTCAGAAGTTAGTAACTGACATGCATATGATTTAAATAAACCTGAAAATGTAAATAGAAAACAGACATCTGATTCATTGGCACTCACACCATGTCCCCAGAAAATTCTATAAACACACATTTTAGACTTGACAAAGCAGGCAAAAGAAATTAAAAATCCAAAAAGTAATAGCGCCAGATTCTCAAAGGCTATATCTGCACTACAGGCTCTGTTAAGTCAACTTAACAAGGTAGACTTGGGGTTGACTTAAAATTGACCTTGTTAAGTTGACTTAGAGCGTCCACACTAAACATTCCAGTCGACTGCCTGCGTCCACACTGGCAGGTGCTAGGTCAACAGAGGAGTGTTGTGGGGACCTGGAGCTATGTTCCCTCTAAGCTGCAGGTGCAAGGCAGCACAGGTGCTGCCGCACACTTGCGCACCTCGCTCAGCCCGATCTCCGCATCTCTTCCTTCTCCCCAGCCCCCGTTCCCCACCGTGTCTCTTCCTTCTCCCCAGCCCCTGATCCATGCCACGTCATTTCCTTTTATTTTCCATTCCTCGACCCCCCGTGTCTATTCCTTCTCCCCAGCCCCCGATCTCCACCGTGTATCTTCTCTCCAACCACTGATCCCCTGTGTCTCTTCTCCCCAGCCCCCAATCCCCGCTGTCTCTTCCTTCTCTCCCAGCCCCCCCAGCCCTGCTGTCTCTTCCTTCTTTTTCCCATCCCTTGATCCTCCCCATATCTCTTCCTTCTCCCCAGCCCCCGATCCCTACCATGTCTCTGTCTTCTCCCCAGCCCCCGATTGTCGCCCTGTCCCTTCTCCCCAGCCTGATCCCCTGACCGTGAGTCCCCTTCTACCCAGCCGCGGCTCTCCCCTTCACCCCAGCCCTGGCTCACCCCAGCTCGATCTTCAACGACTGTGGCACTCCCCTTCTCTCCAGCCCGACTTCAATTAGGTTGATTTAGGGCTATTCCCCATCCACACTGGCTTTAAGTCAACCTAACGAGTCAATTTAGTCGTTAAGTTGACCTTCAGAGGTGGGGTTATTAAGACAACCTAAGGAAGTGCTTAAGTCGACTTAGGGAAGCTCCCAGTGTGGATGCATAGTTCTGTAGGTTGAATTAAGCATCGTTAAGTTGACTTAAGGTGCAAGTGTAGACATATCCAAAGGTATGTAGGCACCTAGTGGGATTTACAGACTCACATAAGTAGATAAGGTACCCAACTACCTTGAAAGTCATTTGAATTTAGGTGACTAAATTGCATAGATATTTCTGAAAACCTACAAGTCATATACCTACATCTTTGAAAATAACTTCAAAAATTTGGTATTTATAAGATATTTATAAGAAAAAACTATCTTAAAATGTTGCAAAATTCAGTGCAACTCAGTATGATTACTAAACTGATTTAAAGTTAAGCCAGTACTTCTCTGAATATAGACCAAGGAGTCAGATTCCCATTAGGCATTTAAGAATGTCTTTAACATTACCCCATTAAATAAAAATGGATCTTGCGGGCCTGTTCAGAGGTTGTTATTACTAGAAAACTCATTGTTAAATGTGTTTGGAAAGGAAGGAGTTCAGTAATGAAAAAAGGAACTCACTTTCAGATTTTCAAAGGTAGTTAGGTCTCCCTGCCAAACTGCCAGCTCTCCTCCAGTGGTTCTCATGCTTTCCATGTAAATAGTGAGTCAAGGAACCCCCCCAGTTGCCCCATCTCCAAGGGGAGTCCTTCTGATAATGTCCCACAGGTAAGTGAGGGGGAAGGGAACAGATCCGCTGCTCTGGCATCCCAGAAGCCCTGAGTAGCAGCTCTGTGCTGCTAACTGTGTTCAATACTGCAATTCTTTCCCTGAGCTATTTCCTTCTCTTGCCTAGGCAAGACGCTCAACAAATGAACAACAAATCACAGCTTCAAAGAGAAACTACAGAATTAGAATTTATATGTAAATTCGACTCCATTGCCTCCAAGTTAAACAGGGACTAGGGATTTTATTCTCATTACAACAGGTGATTTGACCTCACCTTCCTCTATAGGCTGTTGCCCAGTGTTTGAATCCCAACACCTATTCTGATTTGCTGTTACAGCCTGACCTGATCCTGTGTCATACATTTCCCTGCATTTCATTTCCTCCCATTCTGTAAGTTTCCCATCTTCAAAGCATCTGACGAAGTGGGATTTTCTTCCACAAAAGCTCACGTGATAAATAAAGATCTGAGTCTTTAAAAGTGCCACAGGACTCCTTGTTTGTTTGGCTTCCCTCAGCCTTGTGAGTTTTTCCCTCCAGGGGCCTGTATCTTCAACTCCTTTCTGTTCCTCCCCATGATGCTGCACCCCTTCACTCCACCCGGAACTTCTCCTACTCTTCATCCAACTTGTACCCTATTTGTCTGGAGCAGGAAGATTTTAAATCAAGTACTTGGCTGGGACTTGATCGGCCTCAGCTGCTCCTAATTGCCCTCTACTAACTCCAGCTAGTTTGCAGAGAACAGTATCTGGAGCAGTCTGGGGCTTATATACTTCCCTTCTATAACTCTGCTACTTATTTTGAACCTCTGACTCTCACACCGATCCCTGTTTGTCATTTGTTGTCCCCCGTAACTTATTGGAATTGGGTCTAGTGCCTCCTCCCCTTAGGCTGGGGGAGGGGTTTTAGTAGTGGGCAGGCGCTAGCCTGCCCACTTCCCATCCTTTCCAAATAGGGGGAATAACTCTGCTACTGCCCTCTGGCCTTCATATATAATAGTATTTAAAGGTGCAGATCAGCCTTGTGGGATTTTCAGTAGCACCTAAGGCAGCCAGCTCCCACTGAAATTAATACGAGTTATTAACTAGTTGATTTGCTAAAGCACCTGTCTGTATGTTTAGGTGCCCAAATATCTCTGAAAAATCTGTTTCTAAGGTACTATATTACCATATCAAATAGATTTGATCAGTAGGGCTTTATTAAATCCTTGTTTTGCAGCCTTCCAGTTGCAATGAGACAGGCCATTGGACACTCCTAACTGTCTTGTTTAAGTTACATACTCTACGGCCACTTTTAAAATATTTGTTTCTGTTGTCATAACTACCTACTCTCAGCATACTACAGGCAAGATAAACACATTAAAACACAATGACTATAGTGGAATTCAATCTCTTTTGGTTGGAAAAGCACAGGGAGGGCTCTTTCGTAGCATGAACAGAAGACAAGATGCCTTTGTTCTCAGCTCATCCATGTACTCATCCAGCATTAAAATTTAAGAAGCTCCCAATAATTTTTTTCTTTAATGCAGTTTATGGAGAATTTCTCCCTTACTCTCACTTAGTCTCCCTCACTCTCCTCCAAAAGACAATTTCCTTAGCCAGAAAACTGACCAGAGAATAAATCAATACATTCTGCAATAAGATTATTTTTATTTTTGTTGTTCACCTATGTAAGAAAATTATTTTCAACCAGTGAGGTTGCATGGGTGTAAATTAGGTCTGCCTTTGGCAATTTACTGTGTGCTTAATGGCACTTAAATTTGAAGAGAATTATATTTCACTTTAAAAGCATGAGCTAGCTGCTGATCCAGCAATTTCAACAGGATTTCTGTGCTACAGGGTCAAGGAGGACAAATTCTGTTCTTTGGGGGAAGTTCCCTCTCCTTAGGAAGAGTATGCTTAGAATGCCTGATTTAAAGAAAAAAAAAAGTATATGTACAATATGGTTAAGCCATGACTACTGGAAACATGAAAACAATGTACAAAGTCTAGAATGATGGAAACACAAAGGAAAGACTAGCTTTCTTCACTGCTCAGTTGCCTATATTTATTATTGGAGATTGATTTTTTTTAAAAGAGTTAATTATTTTTGCCATTTTGAGACGTCAATAATCGTGTATCATAAATCAAACCTCCTCCCTGATAAATTTGCAAAAGCTTTTCTTTTTCCCTAAAACATTTATATTTAATTGGTGTTTCGCTGGCCAAAATATTCCCAATGTCTTTTTTGGGGGCATGGGAGAGGTGATAAATAAAGGGTCAATTTTTTCACATTTTTTGTATGAAATAGGTTCCCATATTTCAACTACCTGCACAGCTGATTGGGGGAAAAAAATTACTGGTAGCACTCATATTCTCAGCCCTTTTCTTTCTATTGGTAAGAAAGCCAAACCAAAAGAATGATTCCTCCTTCAACCAGAGTATTAACTTTACATAAACCAACAATTGTATTCACAAATAAAGACTCTTCCATGATGCATGTTTGCATGAATTTATTATCCAGTGTATATCTGAATAAATACAGTACTTTGTGTCCTTCAGTATCTGAAAAGTGGTTACAAAAATAGTTTTCTTCCCCCCCCCCCCCCTTTTATCTCAATTATCTATAGCAAAAGTTCCCTATTGTTAATTTTGTCTTGCAGTCCTGGTATCCTAACTCATTTTCTTCCCCTTGACACCAATCATTGTAAAACTCTTTCTTGCTGGCATTATAGACATTTGTTATACTATATAACCACACCCTTTTATCTCTTCTTCCCTATCTCTCTTGTATACTTCCTACTAATCTCTATTGACATTCCAGTTATGAGAATTATCCCACCAGGTCATAACCCCATTGTTTAGCAATGTTTTAGTTCTCCTTGCTTGTTTCACATGTTTCTTGGATACGTGTACAAATATATTCATGCCTTTCATCATATCTTCTATTTTGGAACAATTCTATCTTCTGATTTGTTCTGAGATATTATTTGGGCCAAGATCTTAACAGGATTCAAAAAAGGATTAGATATTTATATAGATAATAAGAACATCACCAGTTACAGTCCAATACAATAAAAATATGGCATTCAGAAGAAAATTAGCCTCCCTTATATATTTCTATTATGGGGGAAGGACATTATTTGTGTCAGTGAGGGCTGCTGGGTCCCAAGGACTTTTGAAAATTAGGCTACATATTCAGTTACCTGAAGATGAATTCGTCCTCGCCCCCAATCTTTACCTGAAAGCTGGCAATAACTGTTCTGCAGACATGTCTCACTATTTTACAACATAAAACAATTAGGTAAATCACACTACATGAAAATCAGGGAAATAATGTAAATGAAGCTTTCATCATTCAGTACAAACTGACCGCTCACAGCTTGTACTTCTTAATAATGATAATAATAATAACAACCTGCTCCCATCCATCACCTTACTATTGTCAGAGATTCCATGTTGCCCTCTTTTACTCCCAAATATTGGACTGATCACTCACCTCTACCTACAAACCAAAGATCAACTTTTAACCATCTCTACCATACTAACAGAACACATGAAATCTAAATGCCATACACATCCTGATTTAGAAGGGGTGCAAATCATATGCAATAGGAAAGAATGGCTAGAAGTAATCAGGAGTTATAATATTGATTTAGGAACTTTAACAACAAACTTTTTCACTTTAAAAAAAACGTATTTCTTTACTAAAACCTTTTAGCATCAATGTTCTATTAAATTAAAGCAGATTTTCAGCATCATTTTTGCCCTCGTTTAGATAGAATGTTTTTTTTTCATATTATGAGGTAAAGGCAGAGATCAGTATTGACTAGCTAGCCTTGTTTTTCTAGTTGCAGTCAAACCTTTTACACTATTTACACAGTAAGCTTTTTGTATTCGTTTCTTTATAAAAAGGTTTTATCAGCTACTGAAAGAAACAGTTTATCATTTTCACTGTCTAGCACTTTTTCACCCCCTCTATATACTTTGAAATCAATGTTCTGTATATTTCCAACTCTGGAATTTAGAGAAATAAGGTGATCTTCGATCTGATCATGCATGTCTCTTCTCCTAATCATAGAGTTTAGAAGGTTGGCACCCTCTTGCTCCAGTTAGAAATGCTATAATAGGTTGCAATGTGTTTGCCACTGTTAGTTCTGCAGGTAACAATAATAGGGTGATGGCCCAATTTCAGGGATATTACAGCCAATATTTCTCACGGCAACTTCTAAGTGCTTTTGTCTTTCAAGGAAATGGATTTTAGTATTTTATTTTTCTTTATGTCCCTGTTTGGCAATCTTCATTATACCAGAAATTAAAAAAATAAATCTCTTTTTCTTGGAGGAAAACCTTTTTCTACATTTGTTCTAAGATGGTATTGTTGATTTTCATCTGAATTAGTTTATGCTTTTTGCTTTCCTTGCTTTTCATCTTGAGGATCACAATCTTTGTATCTAATTCACATTTTGACCTGAGGAGTTTAGTTAACATACAAAAAATATAAGAAGAATTAACAAATAATATATTTTATAAATGGCCTCTCCCTCTTCCCAAAACAAGCAAAGAAAAAAATGCCTCTATTTCCACATTTTAAAAAGAAAATCCTAAAATTATTTATTATGGACTCTATCAAGTGATCACAGAATAAATAATAAGAGAATACTCAACTAGCTTTGACTAACTGTAAACATTTTGAGTACACGTTGCGAGAATTATCATAGATAATCATAATTCAATAATTTCTATGTAATTGTTCCCCAAAAGATGATCTTCATATTTGAGGTCAGAAAGGAATTTTCCACAGGGCAAATTGGAAAAGGTCCTGGGGTTTTTTTATCTTCCCCTGCATCATAGGGTACAGGTCACTTATTGGAAGATTCTCTGTACTTTGGAGTCTTTAAACCATATTCTGTGGACTTCAATTACTTAGTCAGAGGTCTACTCCAGGAACAGGTAGGTAGGTTCTGTTGCCTACACTGTGCAGGACTTCAGACTAAATGGTCATAATGGTCTCTTAAAGTCTATGAGTCTATGGAAATGAAACAGAGGAGCTATTTGAAGCAGTAGGAATTCTGAAGTTCCTATAGTGCTGTAGTGCTTTAACTCTGCAGGGAAAACATACACCGGGAAGAACCTCAAGTAAATAATACGCAAAATCATGGGTATGGGAACATTTTACTAGGGAACCTGTTATTTCAGCGTTTACACTTGTGTGATATATTAGCAGGTGCAACCTTTGAATCTATGAATGCCACATCTATTTTAAAATACCCCAGGTACAACTGGGACTGGTTCTTGGTAGTTAGCAAAGTCACTGCACTCCCTTAAAAGCTTATGGTTTCCACAGGAAATATTTGAAATAGTTTCGGTCTGGTCCTTTTGGAGGTTATATTTGTATCTTCCTTCAAGTTATTCTGTTTTATGTCTAACTACAGTTGGAGTTGATTCCTTTATTACAAGGATTTGCTTATGCACTGTACAGCCATCTACACATTACTTATTTGTTCTGTTTCCTATATTATACCAAAATAAGTCAATTTATCTTAAAAATCTCTAATTCAGATGTTGAACACTATAGATCATTTGGTCCTTGTTTTTCACTCATTTCTTAACTTGCTTCCCAGTACTATATCAATGTTATTTCTGCCTTTGTAGCCCTGATTATCCTGTCACCAATAAAATTGTCTATTCTTCCCCTTTGGTAATCACTCAACAGCATTCATACATCGTGTAGTGCCACAAGCAATCATAAATTGTTTAGTTTCAACTCTCTCTCTCTCTCTCACACACACACACACACATACACACACTCTATTTTGCAGTACTATACATAGGAAGAAAATATGTCTCTTCGTCCTGAAGAAAATGATATCTCATCCCCCTTGTCGGAGCTTGCATAAATAAAAATGTTATTAATGGTTATAACACAACTTTTCTATATTCAGACACAGCAGTTGATGAACTCAGCTTGAAGTGAATTCATAGCTTGATTATAAAATGTATGATGCAGTATTTTTATTTGTTTTAAATGTATCAATTATCAATATGATTGACTGGTCCTGTCCCTTGTTTCAATATTTAGCAAAAAGGTATAGAGGGAACAATGATCCATCCATTTTTTCCACTATACCTTTCATATTTTTGTTATAACTTGATACGTGCCAGCTTTTATATATTAAAAAAACTTTGTTGGATAATAAGGTGTTTGCCTCATATATAGGTCCTGACATACATCCTCTATAACCACCTTTATTCCTTTATTTTAAGCCTTTTGACACAGTTATATCTTACTTAAATTGTTGCACCATGTACTTGAGAAGACTTCTCAAATAAATCTGAAAGAATATAAAACTTGCCTGCTTTAGAAGTTTGTTGCAAGACTGAATCTCAGTCCATGTTTGCTAAAGGCCTTGTTAAATTTCCTAAAAGTTGAGCAAATGTGATCACAGTTCTTGGATGAATTTTAGCAGCATTATGGTTGTTTGTCAGATGGTTAGAACTGGTTAAAATTTTCATATGAAAGGTTTTCCTGAAAGAAAGTGATTAAAAAAGGAAAAATAAAAACATATTCTGAATAGTCAATTTTGCAGTGAGAATTTGTGACATTGTTATTTTTAATAGTTTTTCAACAAAAAAATTGCTTTACATTACTGAACACTATATTAACAAAAATCCAGTTAAGAATACTGATCACATCATAGGAACTTTTGCACAAAACAAACAAGCAAAGAAACAGAAAATGTGTCATTTTCAAAACGTGAAAAGGAAACATTGTAAATTTTATAACTTGTGTTAATTTCCCCCAAAATTATTCTTCTCTTTCCTTTTAAAAAAACCCAACTCCTTCTATGAAACCTGGAGTTTACTGAAGTTTGTTTCAACTTTCAATTATCACTGAAAGATGCAATTAAAAGGGAAACAGACTTGGATAAACAGTGAAGAAAAATGTCACTCTAAACTAAAAACATGACAACTGCAATTAAGGAAAATGATTTACCGTCCTCATGTGCCAACTGGTTTTGAAACTGTATGATACTCTATTGTGTATATGTCAGGCTATATATGCCTAGTGTGGAGCAGCAGTTAAAACCTCCTATCATGAAATTCAGCTAAATAAAGTAATACCATTAGAATATTTTTAATTGTGTGTTCCATTATTTTAAGGCACCCAAGATTCTTATATATTTTTTTTCAATTGCTGGTACACACTGAGCAACCAGCAGTTATAGAAATAAATAGGATGTTTGGGTTCCTCAAAGGAGAGTTAGATAACATAAAATATTATGATGGCATTACTGCCCACCTTTCCAAGCCACTAAGCATCATATTTGCCTGTTTTAACAGCAGGAGGGTTCTAGACAACCATCATTTAAGAAATGGATCCTTTAAAAAAGAAAAAAAAAAAAAAGATAAAACTACAGAAAGCATCATGGCAGCATCATTACTTGCTATCATGGTGCCCAATCCACTAAAGTAAGTTGTTTCTTAGATTTTTCCATAGTTTTTGCTAACTGAAATACTGTAGGGTCCAGTCCAGTCTCCCTTACTCCTGACAATTTCAGTAGCACTGCTTGTGGATTACAGTGCTTCTTAACATAAGTGAGAATGGCAGAACTGGACCCTAAATATTTTTGTATCAACAGTGGTCCCAGTATAGACCCCTAAAGCAACCCTCGCTTACCCCTTCCCAATCTGCCCCCATGTGCTGACAGCAAAACAGAAGAAAGGGCACGTGTAGAAAAATATTTTAGCTGCTCCCACTTGAGATCTCTCTTCCTTCTCAAGCCAGAGCGTGTCTCCTCTGTCCTTGGCAGCAACAAAGTCCCACACCAGCTATTGCCTTTAAAATACAAGTGAACCAAATTCTTCCTTTGACTTTAGTGGGATCATGTTGTTTAAGACAGGGCAGAATTTGGTCCTATTTTCTTAAATAACTTTTATGGGCACTTTATTAGGAAAAATTGGGGATGGATTTAATTACCTGTGTGACCATGAGTATAGTTCTCAGACCTCTTTTTAATTTAATTAATTTATAATTCTCAGACCAGAGTCTAAACTTGTATACCACAATTAAACATCCCCCTAACCTGAGCCTCATGAGATGGTCAACAGGTACGGGCCAGCTGTGGGGTTCTTAACTGCAGTGTAGAAATACCCAGAGATCCCAGCTGATAAAAACCCAATGCACTGGAAACTTGTGGACTTCATTTGGGGTGACTATGAAGTAGTTTTCTAAGTGCTGATGAATAAATAAATTTGTTAGTCCTTAAAAGTGCCACAGGACTCCTTGTTTGTTTTACAGAAAGAATAGGCTCAGACTGAAAAACGAATGCTGGCTGTTTTCTCTGGCTGTGAACATTCCATTAATACACCTGAGAGCAAAAATTGGTACCTCTAGGAACAGCTCACAAAACCTTGGAACCCATGTCAATGAAGTCATTGTGCAAAGTACTTTAAAGGATTTTAGAAGATGATTGGCAACTTCATAAAGTGTTCATTACTTACAGGCCAGGTAAACATAAGAACATAAGAA
>ML685832.1:3493332-3505415 GCA_007922175.1 Pelusios castaneus
AGCTCTCAAACTTACCTTTGAGGCTCACAGCCTCCAACTGCCAGCTCAGGTGCCTATTACCAGTGTGGTAATTGGGAGATTCATAATAAGGACTAGAAATAGCAGCAAGAGGAGTCTGAAAAGGTAAGGACTCAAGAATTACATATCTCTGATACAAAATTTGAGCATCTTAAATGAGAAACCCTGCCACTCCTTGAGAATATAGTGCAACTGGGAGAGTCGGGGGGGAGGAGGGAGACAAAAAAACAGTGATCTCATGACTATAAAACTTTTCTGGGACCAAAAAAATTAAGTGTATGAATATTGTAGAATTCTCTACAAAAGATTTTTTTTTTCATAATAGCAACTAACATCAAATCAAGCCAAGCACAGATTGCAGCACACATCTGGATACTGAGAAATGTAAGTTCTTTAGACTAGAGATCATATCCTTACATATATTAGTATAGCACCCCACACAATGAGGCTCCAGTCCTAGTTTAAGCCTGTGGGTGCTACATTAATATTCATTAATAATATTAGTGATAGTAACTACACTAGAGATACTTTTTTAGTCAGGCATGAAAGATCCATTTAAAAGTACAGTATCCGGGTTGAAAAATCTGTAACCGATACTCAAAACAGAATACAAAACCACCAGTTTAATTGTGTGCTATTCTTTAGTGCCCTTGGTCCAAGGTTAGTAGCAGATCTATTCAAATTAAATGGAAAAAATGATCTCTTAGTAGTGACCTACTACACAAATTATTTTGAAATTGAACTCTTGAAGAAAACATCAAGTAGCAATGTAATAACACACTGTAAATCATAGGTTGCTCACTACAGCATTCCAAAGGAGTTAATAGCAGATAATAGGTCACAATTCGAGTGGCTCATGTGACCATTTCTCTACACAGTTCAAGCTCACAACAACAAGCTTTTACCATGCAAGAAAAGGCAGTTTAGAGAGAAGAGGATTTAATAAAAAAGGCTTTGAAAGAGTCTAGATATCATTAACTTTTCTAGAATATCACACTGCTCTTCACAGTGATATTGGGGTAACTTGTTTGGAGATTTATGGAAAGAAAGAAAAATCTTATTTCGAACATCAACCAAGTTTGTGTCAAATGAAATAAAGTCCAAAGTAGTTATGACAGTTACACTTCAGAAAAAGGAACCACATAATATTCTATGAAAAGAAAACCAAAACTGTACCACTCTTTAAAATGGAAGGAATGGGCAAAACTAAATTCCAAATAAAAACTAAATGGCAACCTGCAAAGGTAATATATGCATCAGCTACATCATGACCAGACATATAAATCAGTCCTAAAAGAAGAATAGATAACTCTTGTATAATACCAGGTGACCATTCGCATAGCCTTGGAGGAGTAGATCTGAGCAAACTATTTGCAGCGGACAATTTAGTCAACAAATGCTGACTTGTGGGGGGTTTTTCATAGATAATTTGCAAATAAATTTAGAATTTTATGAAAGTATTCATTTTTCAGGATTCTCAATAGAGTCTTTTCAGTGATCAAATGGATTGCCTATGGATTGCTCACAAATTATGTGGTGACTAGTTTCAAGTATTCCCTATCTGAGCTGCATGTTGAATACAGTGGGAATCACACACAGGGGAAAAAAAGGGAACTAAAACTTGTACAGAAAATCAGTCAATATTAATAGTTCTTCCACTGATGTGAAGCGTTGAAAAGTAAATGTAAAAATACAAATAAGCTCACATGTGGAACAAGGTCCTGTTATGTAGTAGTGGTCTGACATGCTCTCATTTACAATGGTGCAAATCTTGAATAACTTCATTGCAATGGACAAACTCCAACTTTATATTGATACAAATAAGAACACAATCTGGTCCATTCTGCAAGTCTTGTAATGCTTTGCAATCATAGGAAAGCTTTAGTATTTAAAGATGTGGAGTAACTGAGACCTATAGAGAGATCACACAATTAGTGAGCGAGTGACTCACTAGTTACACATATTTTGGATAATGTAGCAGTGTTGTAGCCCCACTGTGGTGCCCAAAGAGCTAAAGAGGACCTGTGAGTATCAGCCAATGGGCTGGCAGGGGCTGTGCATTAATCAGGGGTGAGCAGCCCATTATAAAAGGATGCTGCAGGGACAGCTTGCTTAGTCTGCCTTTAGAATTGGTAGAGAAGGTCCTCTTCCTTCCTAGCAGGCTGAGCAAACCAACACCCCAGAAAACTTACAGTGGAAGATTGGGAGCTGACTAGCATCCAGGTCCTGAAGGCTTGGATGGATAGCTGGAAGCAGTGGCTGGAGCAGTGGTCTCAAGGCGAGGGGCCAGGAGCAGATGGTGGCTGAAGCTCCAAAGCGATAGAGCAGGAACAGACTATAGCAAGTGAGGACAGGCATGAGCCTGGAGACTGTGAGGAAAGGGGCCCAGGGAGGTATCATGGAGCAGAGACTTGCAGGAAGCAGAATACAGTGCTGGAGCTGTGGCATAGGCTCCCTGGGTTGGAGCCCAAAGAAGAGGGCAGGCCCAGGCCCCATGCTGCTCCCCCAGAGTGCCAGGTGTGGGATTGGGCTTGCAGGCCATTTACTGTGTCAAACTTGTGGCCAGAAGGAGCAAGCAGAACGATACCCCTGGAGGGGTGGACTTAATGAGGTTCAGCCAGAGGGCTGAGGCCTTAGCAGAGGCTACAAGAAGGTGGTGGATGGACTAAGTAGGCCACTGGTGCAAAGTGGGCCAGACAGGACTTAATTATACCCTGGAAGGGGTAGAGTTGAGGATTTAGCTGGAGGGCTAAAGAACTCAACACAGGAGTCGGCGTGTGATGAGGCGAAGCACAGACCATTTCCCAGTAGCACCACCAGGAAATGCCCAGGTGGGTTGCATGCCATAAACACCTACAGATAGACTGTGGAATAGTCAGACTTTGGAACAGTCAAACTCTAAAACACAACTCAGGTCTCATGCCCCTGGGCCTCCTTGTGTCAGGAAATCAAGCTTAATTAATCCTCAAACTAGAGATCAGAAAACAGTGCATGGTCTCTTCCTCTTCTCACCCACACCTTAATATTGTAGAAATAAAGTTTCATTGCTATTGAAATTCTTCAAACTCTGCCCCATAATATTTCTGTAAGTATAATATAGGTGGAAAAATGAGGCACAAAGAGGTTGAATTGGCTTGCTCAACATTGACAGTGAATTAAAACAAAATCAAGAGAAAAAAAATCCAGTGTTCTGATTCCCATTCTTCTGTTCTATTCAGACAAAAATATCACCGGACAAAAAACCTGGCAGTCTTATGAGTACTGAGCTAGCAGATACAGGTCCCACTCTGGGACTGGGGTGCATTATGCTAGAAATGAGTATAATATTACACCAAAATAACTTTGGATATATCTAAGCAATAATACCCAGTTTATAAAGCCCTTAACGGGTAATATCAGAAACTGGGAAGCACACTTGAACAATCAGGTTAATGTTTTTATACCACTTGGCAACTTTATATCCTGGATCAGGGCAGTCCCGTGGGGGGGAGCGGGGCCCAGGGCCAATTGCCTGAAACGGGGCCGCATCCCCATTGTGGAGGGGAGCGTGGCGGGCTGACCGGCCCGCTCCGCCCCTGAGGGAGCCGGCCCTGGGCCAGGAGGCCGACCAGCTCCGGCCCAGGTCCCAGCCCCATACGCCGCATGTTGTGGGGGGGCCGGGGGAGCCGGCTCCAGCCCCAGAGGCTGAGGCCCCGCGTTGTGGGCGGGGGTGGAGCCGGAGTCGGCTCTGGTCCTGGCCCCGACCGCAGAGGCCGCCTGCAGGCGGGAGGGAACCGGCGGCCCCAAACCCGTGCCGGGAAGCCGGGCCGCCTGCAGCATGAAGCCGGCCGTTTGGGGGAGGCCGGCCCTAAGGCTGGGCCTCACGTGCTCCACCCCTGGGCCTGCCTGCTCCACCCTGGGGGCGGGGAGGACCGGCCCAGGGGCTGGGCATAGCCCTCCCATCCCGCGCCACTGCCTTCGGCTCACTGCTGAAGGCAATGGGGCGGCTGTGGGAGGAGGGGCTGCGGCGCGCATGGGTCCCGCACTGCCCCACTGGGAGTGGGAAAATGCGGGACCCACGTAACTGCGGGGGCTGGGGTGGTCGCCCCGGTCGCCGCCCCCCCCCCCCCGGGACGGCCCTGTTCTGGATAGGAAAAAAATTTCATTTATGATCTTTTAAAATTCTTTTTGCGATAACAAAGGTTGCTTTGTTATCCTTGACTACTTTTATGACAGGAATGGTCATCTGTTAAGAAATATCTAACATATAGCCTTACATATATGTTCAGATTATCTTGTTTCCAGATAGTGTAAAAATGCATTTAGTTTTTCAACCTTTGCATATTTTCATTACATGTGATATACAATAGATCTTAACATACTGTTGTTCAGCTGCCTTTCATTCACATTTATCTTATCTTTGTATTGACTCACAAACCCTATTTCAGACAATCAAAATGAAGGGCATAAATTTTAAAGATCAATATATCTTGATGTAAAAAGGCCTGGTAGACTTGATTAGATGGTTACAATGCATCCTATGTCACATAAGGTTTATATATTGCTAAGAAGCGATCTCTCAGTGAGGAAATATTTTTGTTCTTCCCAGTCAGGCCGTGTATCTCTTTTCTACTGCACCCGAAAGCAGAGTTTATTTCGTTATACTGTAAGTCCCTAAAACATGAAATGATACACAAACACAAAAACAAGAAAATCATTTGAATACCTGGCGAAAGCTACAACAGTGTCTTTCCAGATACCAGTTTCTAGCATAATAGTTGCTTGAATCAATAGGTTTACTGAAATGTGTTTACCATTGTCTTTTTTAAAATCAGGCAGTATCATAAGAATTGGATTTTTTAAAAAATATGCTTCATTATTAATTGCATGATTTCATGAAAGCAATATTTTATATAGTCCATTGTGTTATTAAAATGGAATTGTGCTTCCTATATTATTTTATTTCTAATAAAATGGGATTCAATTTTGATAGTACTTCTCTGTTACATGTCACTTTTCTTCCCTTTGGCCAACCTCTGTTTCACTGCCTGTTTGTAACAAGTGCTGGACTGATACAGCCCAACAGCACTGACATTTCAAGCAGAAGAGCTTGAATACCATCTACTTGGAATTCAGAATTTATTTTCAATTAGGAAGTTCCTAGTGTTGGCATTTCTTTCCTTCTTTCCAATCGTTCATTGAGGAGTTAGCATAAGAAAGAATTTCACCTTTCAGCACTGAAAGCCTAAAGCTAGTTCATTTTTAAAAATGTAGTATAGCAAGCTTGCAAAAATATACAAACGAGTCATGTACTGAAAATGCAACACAGAACTGACACAAATAATACACCAGCTAATCCATTCTGGATATTTGAGAATACATGAGAATTTGGTACCGCTATACTAAATCTCTAATATATTTTATTTAAATAATTCAGCATCAGGGGAAACATTTCTAAAGACCTATGGAAGATATTGCAATTTGTGGATGCCTTTAACAGCGAGGTTGATCATTCCTGCTCAAATCAAGCAGAATTTATCCCTATTCCATTTCCTTTTTGAAAGACTCCCTGAGGAGATTAGAAGGCAGGGAGAGGGAATTGTACATCAGCTTCTCAATGCCCTGTGGAACCCCTAGTCAATAACTACAGACTGAAATTTTATGAAGTTATAAGTGAGCCCCTCCATGCGGTGGAACCCACTTTAAATGGTATGACAGGGGACAGCAACATAGAGGTACCAACAACTATTGGCTTTATGTACTGTGTCAAAAGCAGGGCTTGTGGTGCACATGTGTTAGTGGGTACTTACGGTGCATATTATATTAAAAGTTTGCTAAAAAGCCAATAGTAAAGGTCAACAGAAGGTACTAAATTCCACACTACATGACCCAAGATCTGAGGTCTATTAATATTTTTCCTCCTGCTGTATAATATTTGCCATATCATGAAGACTATGTGCGTCTTTTGGTGCATTCCTTAGAGCATAATTTGTGGAGTATATATTCCAGTACCAAAAAACCCGCCAAAAAGCATCTATTGTCCAAATGATCTCACTGTAAAGAGAGAACTGGGGCAATCAAGGAAGGGTTTATCAAAGCGTGCAGGATCAGCCTAATTCTGCACCTTTTCAAGTAAATGGAAACTTTCCGTTTGACTTCAAGGCTTATCCTGAGCACTTATGAAAAATCCCAGCCCAAATATTTAACACTTGAAGAATGAAAACTGCCAATTAAGGGCAGTGAATGGTTAGGTCACAAAAAACTGAACTCTTTGTTGAGATATGGCTTTAATCAAATACCCTCAGCTACAAGTTGTCGTAAAAATATGTTGTCATCTGGAATATGCATGCCCTAGGGAGAACAGTTAAACTACTTCAGACTAATTTGAAGAAGAGAGATTTCAAAAGGCAAGCAAAATAGTCTAAGAAGTTACAAGATTGCTCCATCTGGCTAAACAGGTCAGTGGGCGGCAATGAGCTTTAAATAACTTTACACCTAAGAGATTAGTCTTTTCCACAACTTCACATTTCACATCATGCCAGTTATAAAAGGCATGTCTGCTCTCACATACCTAAAGAGAAATTCCAGTGTAAAATTCAACTGCATCAGAGGATAGACTGTACATTAAATGCTTCTTGATCTCCCTGATCCCAGATATCACGGGCATAAAAAAACAGAATGTAATGACTAATTATCAAGGGAAGAAGCTAGTATCAGCCTTTTTATTGTCTATTCTTTGGACTTCAGCTGTGACTATTACCTGAAAGAGAAAAATCAACAATCCGATTCTCTGTCCTGCAATTTCACACTCATTTTAAATGGTCGTGCAAGTTGGGTGTGGATATTTTGTGGTAGCAAATATAGGGACCAAGGTGTGAAGATGTGGCTGCAATATCTGTATGTTTTAATGTAAACCATAACAAGTATCTGTTTAATTCAAACTATCCTTTTTTTAATTTTCAAATCTGTTGCCTGCTTTGACTCCAGATGGCAAAATATCTGTGTTTAATCCATGTTATTTAGCAATATGTAGCACAATGTTGACAGATATGTAGAAAATCTATCCCGTGTATAGATGTCAGCCCGATTAACTGCCTGAATTCTGCTAGCAACCCAGACAACACACATTTCTATTTGACTGGCACTGGTGAATAGTTTAAACCAGAATCTGAGGGATATTATCAAGAAAGGGAAAAAAACAGTATACTGATTCAATGCACCATCCAGGCAATTTACAACAGAAAGATACCCATGGAGTCCCAGCCACAAATTAAAACACGCTCTTCAATGTTGTTGGCTGGCTGTCAAAGGTGAAATTCTGTATGGCACTGATGTCACTGCAAGAGGAATATCTGTAATTTGAACTTCTGTGAACCTGCCAGGTTAAATCAACCTCAGCATTTAACCACACAACGTACACTGGATGGAAAATAATAGGAGTTTCACAAGTCAAGGAGAAAAGAATACCTGAGAAGAAGAACCTGAGGTTTGAAGTAGAGAAGTGTCTTATAAATGGGACATTTTAATGTCTAATACTATAAAAATGTTTCTAAAATGGAGGAAAGAAAGTGAGATACAACCATTTAGCAGTTTGCTACAAGAAATATATATAAAAAAACATACTTTAAGTTGTTTCAGAAAAGAGGTTATTTGTACAGCAGCAGCAAGCAACATCTTGAATTTCTATCTAGATTCCTTCCAAGGCCAAAGAGGACTATTTTAATCATATAGTCTGACGTCCTGTATAACACAGGCCATAAAAAACATCCTTAAAATAATTCCAAGAGTATATCTTTTAGAAACACATAAAATATTGATTTTGTTGTCAGTAATAGAGGCTTCATGACAACCCTGGGTAAATTGTTCCAGGGGTTAATTACTCTGAGGGTTAAAAATGTATACCTTATTTCCAGCCTCAATTTATCTAGCTTCAACTTCCAGTAACAGTTTATCTAGCTTCAACTTCCAGTCATTAGATTATTGTTATACCTTTCTCTGCTAGATCTAAGAACCACTATTATATATTTATTTCCCAGACCAATAGATTGTAATTATATTACCTGTTAACCATCTTTTTGTTAGACCAAGGAGCTCAATCTATCACTTTAAGGCATATTTTCTAATCTTTTAATATTTTTATGGTTCTTCTGTGAATCTTCTTCAAAATATCTATATCCTTCTTGAATTGTTGACACCCAAATTGGACACAGTATTCCATTAGTGATAACACCAGTGCCAAATATAAAGATAAATAACCTCTTTACAGCTATTATAGAGTCCCATGTTTATGCTCCCAGGATCATTTTCTTCCAGGTCACTGATAAAATGTTAAATAGAGTAAGGCCAAGAAAAGTTCCCTGCAGTACTCTACTAAAAACATATCCATTTAATGATGATTTTCCATGTATCAGTGTATTTTGAGATTAGTCAAACAGGTTTTAATCCACTGAATGTGTTCTGTGGTAGTTTTACATTATACACAACCATCACCAGTCTTCACAGAGAAGAGGAGGGAAAAACACACACACACAAAAGGGTAGAGACATAAATATTCACACAAGATTAAAAGCTATTTCTCAATTATTCCAATTCTTTAAAGTATGTGTGCAATATGTAGTATGATAGTAAAATGTAAGAAATGAAGAAACAAACATTATGCAGCATGAAAAGCCATGAAGCTTCCCTATTTTTATGGATCCAAATACTCTTTGTGAAGTCAAGATAAAATTAGATATTGCACATAAATTTGGTTTTAAATCTCACTTTTGTCTCCTTTAGCAGCCTTTATAGGATATTATGTTTCTTTTATGTAAGGAATGTGTAAAATAATTTGTAAATAGATACATACATTCAGGTTGGTTAACAGTAACTTTTTAAAGGTGTATTTATGGTATTTGTTTTATAAATATGTACATTCAGTAAAAGTATAGTGTTTAGTTTTTTCAGCTAAGTTATTCTTCTATGACTTTATTCATAACCAAAACTGAGTGTGACCACATTACTGGAAGACTAGACACTTACAACTGAACATTCCATTCTTCATTTGGTTGCAAAATGAAATGTAATGGCATCCTCTAGATGGTGCTCATTAAATTCTCCAGGCATTAAAGCATTTTGAAATTATATGTAGTAAATATGTCTGTTTAACCTGAAGAAAAGAATCTAGTTTCTTTTTTCTGGGTTTTGTATTTTGTGGCATCCTTAGTTTTTCTAACATATTGTTCTGTTTCCTCTGATGGTTTAAAGGTCATTCATCTGTGTAAATGGTATTTTCTGTTTAAATATAGAGAGAACTGACAGTCCTCAGTCTGAATCCTAATATTAACATTTATCTTGACTAATGAAAACAAACAACTCATAAGTTGTAGATGTAGTCTTAACTGATTTATTTGGTGTCTCCTTATGAGTGAAGATGAATAATAGATCACAACTGAACCACACACACATACATGTATGTTTCTTAGGATAATGACTGAATGAACAAAAACAAACAGCAAAATTAACTTTTAACATAAAACATATTACTTCTTCAGAAAGCCATGCAAACATTCTCAAATTAATCCTCACTGTGTAAACATTAATTACCTAATCTTCACCTCACTCATAATAGACAGTTTAAGTAAGTAGGTAGCATCCCTATTTTGACTGATGGGGAAACTAAGGCCCAGAGGTTATTGAACCTTGAATAAGAGGTTATGTTATTCAAGGCCTCATGATGAGTCATAAATAGAACTTGGGGTAGAGAAAGTTTTAAGAAAGGAAAGAAAAGACATTTTTAAGATGACTTACATATGTGCTAAAATTCTTTTTCTGTTTTTGCAGTGATGTTATTTCTGTTGCTGTGATCGTGTGTTTGTGTACTCATCCGTGCACATGTGTCCCTGCACTGGGTTAATCCATTTCTGCCCTATTCCCACAAAGACTAGTGGTTGAAGTACAACAATCTGAGCACTAATATGTGTGCTTTGAAGAGGTACAGTTGTATCAAGAGGCTTCATATTATTATAAGAGATAGGCCTACTTCCCCATATTAAATGTGGCTTTCACAAACACACACATATGGGTTCAGATTCAAGGGCTTGTTTTATCATATTGCAAGAGGCCAGGTGCTGAATTTGGACATAGATGTGGGTTCAGTTTCTAAACCTATGAAGTTTGCTGATGCTTGAATATTAGCCAACATCAGAGATTAAGCCAAGGACCTTCAGAGCTAACAGTCTATGTCACTATAGCTTGAGCTATAGAGCCAAACTCCATTGAAGGGACCTGTAAAAGATTCACATCTTCTGTGGTTTAAGCAGGGAGGGGAACACAATACTTGAAAACCATAGGGGTATACTTAGAACTGTGGATTTGGTTTGGATCCAGTATATTAGCTATACTTGGGCAAACTTCCTAGTACATCAAAGATATTGCATAAACAATTCCAAAATATTTTTTTGTTCTGAGAAGCATGAAAAAATAAAGTTATACAAACCTACTGTCACATTTTAAGAAAAAAATAATCTAATTTTTAGATATTTCAGTTTCGTCTTTATTTTAAACCATTACTTATGGTAACATCCACTTATTTATGGTAAAACTGACTTTCATTTATTCTTGCTACTAATATGAATGATCATAAGTAGATTCTAGTGTCTCTTCTTTTATTGTTATTTTTAATGAACTTCTTTAGGATGAGATGTTTATAATTTGAAAAGCAGTTACCTGATATTAATAATAGAAATTACTAAATTTCTAACTATACTTTCATATAATAATGAAATCAGTACACACACAGAAATCACAACAAACATATATAGCCTGCAGGAATATACCTGCAACAGCCTCAATCACTATAAAAGAACGCGTTCTAGTGCGTTTGGGGAAATAAACCTCCAATCAATAAAATACAATAATACTAACAAAACCATGAGTTGGTTTCACTGGAGAGAGTGGGAGGAATGACATAGATTATTGCTAGCAGATAAAAAAGAAGTCACAGATAAACTAAATGAACAGCAAATAACATCCTTACTGAAATATAAAGTGTACAGATATACATATTCTGTATTATAAAATATAGCAAAAGAAATCAAGAAATCTCTTAATATTTTCAAGTTTAGGAATCAATAATCCATTACAAAAGCATTAATAGGGAATTTCCAAGGGAAATATCTCTTTAAGAGATCTATTGGAACTGAGTAGGAATGAGGGTTGTGTTTAGATCATTCTTGCTAGGTAGATGCAAAATTAGCTTTCCATGCTCAGAAATTTCCAGAGGGGTAGCCGTGTTAGTCTGTGTACAGCAAAAAACAATGAGAGTCCCATGGCACCTTATAGACTAACAAATGTTCTTTGGCATAAGCTTTCGTGGGCTATAATTCACTTTGTCAGATGTGCCACGGGACTCTCGTTGTTTTTTTCCATGCTCAGTTTCTGGAATTGGATTGGTAATTTTGGATATGGTCAATAGGTTCCCTGTTGCTGTAGTCACAGGGCAATTAGTCAGAGTGTTACCCAGGGTTCTGTGAGTCGGTACCAGAAAATAAATCAAAGGAAATGCAGTACCTCCACCTGCTATATGACTGACAGAGATTTATCAAAACAAAGTGCTCTTAACTTTAAAGCTTTCATTCTCGATTTCTGGCAATTCCCATCAGAATGCTTTCCCCAGAAGTCTCCACTTATTAGTCTTAAGCACATACAAATACAATGGTGGTTAGAATACCCATCACTAATAGTTATGTCACAAATCTGAGGCACTTTTTGAGTGATTTAGTCACAGATTTCCATCTGTGCCTGGAGATCTTTTCAATGTGCCCAAGAAGTGAACTGCCAGACTTAGACTCACTACCTCTCTCTTATACACCAAAAGTTACAGAGGCATGTCAATCAAAAGAATGTTACATAGCTGACCAATCAAATCAACCACTGACAAAAGCAGATATATGACATTACAGATATATGTCACTAAAAATAATATATATTTTAAGCAAGCAATCTTAAGTGGTTAGTTTGATAACTCAATTTCCAAACATTCAACCCAGCATATGCGCGCACACACACACACACACACACACACACACACACACACACACACACAC
>ML685832.1:3505425-3531697 GCA_007922175.1 Pelusios castaneus
CACACACACACACACACACACACACACACACACACACACACACACACACACACAGAGAGAATGCATAGACCCACGCCCACTTCACATGTTCACTGTCTACCCTCGACTTCCCCAGTTTGCCTCGGTTATGCTAAGTTCTTGCAAAGGCTGAGAACAGCTAAGGGCAGCAGACAGCAATAATTGGGAACCCATGCCAATAACTGCCAGAGGTTTGGATACCTACCTGATTGCTAGAATACACTTGTATAAGAGCAGCTACTTTGCAAAAGACCATGTGCTGTGTTTGGGTTGAAAGAAGCTGAGCCCAGGAGCAGAAAGCAGGCTGTTTTCTCCAACTCTGAAGCATTTTGCCACAGGTTAGTAATATTGTTAACTCTATATTAGGGAAGTGTTTGTCAATATCATTTTACACAGCAGACATAGCACCCCATTGCTGCCCTTACTTCTGCGCTGCTGCTGCCACCCCAGAGTTGACAGAGAGACTCTCATTCCCTCCAAGTGAGGGATTGGAGTGGGGGAGGAGAGGCTATTTGCACCACTCTGGCTGTCAGTCCCAGTGGTAGCACTCCAGCTGTCCCATTTATCCATGCCTCCCAGGTGTGTATGGCCCAGCTCCCACTACCTGGGGCTGACAGTCAGAGCACACAGCTTGTGCCTCCTGTGAGAGGCCTGCCCCATAGTTTGAAAATCACTGCACTAAGGCAAATCACTCTTAACATCCAAATTCAGGAACTACCTTGCAACTCCAAGAAAGTTTCCTGTATCCACTCCTTAAAACATTACCCAAATGTCCCCAGAAGTTGATCTGACCCCTAACTAGCAACTGCCTTACATCCAATGTGATAAAAATTAACCAACACCATAAGCAAGCACCTAGACCTGACCTCTCTGCCAAGTTTCAAGCCTTCTCATATCGTAATAATGAGGCAAAAATCCGATCCCAAGTCTCCTCCCCTTGAGTCTGAGCACATTCTGAATGTTGCATTCTGTTGGCAGCTTGTTTGACCCAAATGATTGGTGGCAGAAGACAGTGGAAGCAATGTGAATCAGAAGGAGTTCCAGATGTCCTACATCCCTTTCCAAGAACTCTTGATGGACCTATCTTTTAAAGTCACTTGCAACCTAGGGTTCTTACACAAAAATACCTTAAGCTGAAACCCCTCCCCTGGAATCAAATGGCCTTAAAAGAATGTTTTTTCTGAAGTGAATGGAGTTCCACCTGCAGGTCACAGCCATGAACTTGGCCCAATAAGGAATGCTTATCAATGAAAATGGAAGAAAAAACTAATTAACATGCTGGTTTTAATAAACCCAGACATTGAGCAAGAACAAGACAAAAGTTTATTCACTCTTTTCTAGACAAAAGAAGCTGTTTCCCACAAAAATCAAGATATAGATTAATCTTAAATTATAGTAAAAGTGATATTAATATTGCATGAATATACAACCCTTTGGTCTCCTGACAACAGTAATGTGTCCCAACACAATGGATGAGAAACACTGCCTTAGGAGAAGATGTATTAACAGGGATTTTCTGTAACCTGAGTAAGAGGAGAGACATGTTACATCAGCGAAGACGGTCAAATCTTAATCTAATGATCATTTTAGATAGGTGTAGATTTCTACAGATAAGTTGTACCAACACAAGTAAATAAACATTATATGATGTCCACACCTTAGGATCTGGATTTCCTGATCTGTTTTGTGATGGGTAATCTTTTATGCTGAATCACAAAATGGAAGGGATCCTGAAACTTCAGTGGAACTTGTCATGTATATAAAGTTAAGCACATGAGTATCTGGATGCCAGATCAGGGCTACAGTTTGCCTTCCAGACTGTGAATCTGAGACCTTAGCTGATTCTTCATCATCAGCTATGCTGTTCTACACTTTGTGGCATTTGCTGAACCTGCTCTAACCAAGTAATATATCAGAATGTGTGTCATACTTTATACAACCCTCTCATACACATGATTATTTTGAAGATAACATGATGGATGTAATGTGGAGATAGGCTTAACTGTCCATCTACTTGCTGACAAGTTGTCAGACATTGTCTGTTACAAGTTTATCTAGATTCTTCCACTAAGCAACGTGCAACATTCCATTCTGTTAGGAGAAGTTGGGTATGAAAATTTAGTATCTGGAAAAGTAGAGAAGTATAGCCAAGTACTTTTGTCCCTATAAATCAGATATCAGTTTGTACCTTCCTTAAGCCTCCGACTTGCAGTTGGGAAACTATTAATTGTTTCTGAGTTTGCAATTAGTTTGCGTCTTCTGGGTCCCCTTTCCAAATCCTTGCCAATAGACAGACTACTTGACCATAAACAAAGATATTCAATGAGCAAAGAGATCATTCACTGATTCTCAGAAGCATATTTTGCTGCTTTTGTGTTGGGTGTGTATTCTGTCTCCATAAAGTAAATTAGAATACGTGAAACTATCTTTCGACACAAAAAACGTTTGAGTTTGAGGAATACTTCAAATATATTTGTACTTTTCCATAGTGATACTGTGATAAGTGAAACATTGCACCTAGCAAAGTGAATCACTGTGATGAATAGATTCAAAAAAGACTCTGGTATATGTTGACTTTTCAGAGGTGACGTTTCTCTTTCTCATTATTGAGCAGTATTTACTACTTCTAAAGTCTTGTAGCATAAAATTAGTATATCCAACTAACATTAACTCTGCTTTAATACCCAGTAAGAAAATACTTTAGAAGGAGTCCCAGAATCCCCCTCTGTGTTCAATGAAAGCACATCTCCCAACCTCACATTGCAACACAGAAACTTGATGTTCCCTTCTATACTAAGAAATGGAATATTAACACGTAGTCTCACAGCATCTACTGGAAAAAAGTACAGGATGAGAATCCCAGAGTTAAAACTGGGCCGAATTACCAAAATCCTGTTACTAGAACATATTCTCATGCTAGAATAATGGACAATAATACTAAAAAATGTTTATCAAATAAGCACCAAACAAAACAAACTACAGTATTCTAGGGAAAATTTCAGGAGCCTCCATTTAAACTTTGAATCAGGTCCTGTCTATAGGTTTCTAATGGTCTCTGTTGATTTCTGTTGGAGATGAGTAGCCTCAGGTACCAGCAGTCTCATTGCTCTGTAACAAAACCTAGTTTTCAGAAAGCTTAGAGTCCACAGGAGTAGATTAGAAAAGATTTCAGACTGTCTGTTTACTCAGCTACAGGACTGCCTAAGGTGCCAATCAATAGCACTTGCAGAATCAACACATTGAAACAATTAAGTCCTGCCACATAGCATGACCCAAAAGTAAAAAATGAAGAAAAAATGCAACACATGATACTATGGAGAAGGAACAAGTAGTGGTGGTAATAAAAACAAAGCAAAATATTGGATACTTCTAGATCCCACATACTCTGAACACTATAGTCTATTAGTGGAGGAGAATAAAGAATGAATGTATGGAGTACACAAGTATCCAATACTTATTTTATTTCCCACTGTGATCATTGCTCACCTTTACCTAACAAGCTTTGCTTTCAAGCTTTGCATTTTTTCCTTTCATTTTCTACTTTTGAATCATGCTATGTGGTGAGAATTAATTTTTTCAACATGTTGATTTTTCAAGTGCTATTGATTGGCACCTTGGGTTTTATAGCTGAGTGAGCAGAGAGTCAGAGAAGTATTTCCTAATCTACTGCTGTGGATTCCAAGCTCTCTGCAAAAGAAAACAGGTCCTCTCTCCCGTCCCCTTCACTCTGCCTTCCTACTTCCATAAGACGTATTTCAGCTTAATGCCAGAGTCAGCTGCATGTTAACCCTCAGCACAAGACTGCAGAATTCAACCTGTGCTGAGAGTTTTAAATTCAAATACCTTCAACTGAAATGAACCGCCATCCATCTCATAATTGGAAATAATAGTAATATTGGGCTAAATTCAGCTTTTGGTAGGCTCATAGCACTCACACTGATTCAGCATTTACTCCTTGGTTTATACCGATATGCATTTTGACATGATACTGTAGTATAGTTTAATTTCCCTTAGCTTAAATTCATAGTAGCCTGGAGAATCACAGAATTGCATTTATTATTTTTGCAGGAAGAACTACAAGGGCTGGAGGTCTTCAGACCTTAAACACTCATTTGGGCTGTCTGTGGAGCTTATAAACTCTACCATAGATCCACTAAGGTGAGATTTTATAAACATTATACATGTAGAACTTGCATCATCCACCAGCTTTTTGCTTTAGCTGTTTGTTTGCTTGCTTGTGGAGGATTTTAAGAAAATTAATGAATAATTGTTTTTGCTGTGAAAATGTCCAGCTCTGTACTATTTATTTTATTTTGCTATTTCTCTAACTCTGTTTTTGTACTGCTTTAATTTTTTCTTCCCCTCCCCACATTTTCCCCTGAATGTGTTAGTATTGATATACAGAATACTTCTATATTTAGAGAAAAGATCATTTTCCCATCTATTAGATAGTTACAGACAGGGCAGCATACAGTTCCCAGTTGAGGATATATCAAATACTGAATTTATACACTTACCACATTTTGAAAACCAATATTCATTTTTTTTTATTTTCTCAATATTTTCTTAGACCTTATATCTACTTACATGTACAAAGTGATGTATTTCAGTAATCCAAGGAATGTAGTTCTTTTGATCTCCCATTCACTTTTAGAAATAAAATACTCAGGTTCTTTTAGTTATGGTTATACACACACACAAAAAAAGAAGAAGAAGAAAAACAGAAGGGGAGAGGAGAAGAAAAAGAAAAGAAAAGGAAACAGTGGCAGCAAATGTTTAGACTGTCAACTTACAGTTTGATGGAGCAACATTATTGGCAACCATAAGCTCTCAAAACTCGTAAATTGATCCCCCAAGAAAACTAAGATCAACTTGAGTTGCAAGACTTTTGAAAACATTAAAATTGTAGTTCTTTTAATTTGCTTGCTTGGTTTTGAGTCTTAAAGTGTCATGTTTACAAACTTTTTTCCACAACCAAAAGCACTAGACGTGTTTATTTGTAAGTGAAATCTGAGTGTCTCAAATAATAACATGACTCTGTGAGGTGGAGTTTTGAGAAAAATAGCAAATATTGTGAGAATCGGCAACACTGAATAAGGGGCAACACATAGTTGCACTACCTAAGGAGCAGATCAGAAATCGAATTGTGATTAAGCCACTATTGCTTGTTTGGCTGCAATCTCCCCCTAAGATGAAAGTTTATATCAGAAATGAATTGTATCCTATTTCACATTGGTTCAACTCTGTCAGTTAGCATGTGGGGATGGAAGCAAGACTGAGTTTCTTAGTTCTTACCCACACATGTGGAAGGTGGCATCGTAGCCCCAGAGAGGCTATTCTCCCTTCTTTGTGCTATTACTGTGATGAGGGTAGCCTACACGGGGGAGAAAAAAGAGGCTTACACTAGTTCCCGGGTGGAGGACTGTGTATCCTGATCAGTGGAACTGGAGTGAGAGGATCTTGTTCCCTGGAGGTACTATTTAGTGGGCACCAGTAGAATGGAGAACGTGGGGAGTAAGGGTGGAAACAACTCAGTCATGTGGACAGAGCAGATCTCTAGATTTAATAAAACTCTACTTGTTAACCAGCATTCAGCTTCACTACTTGCTATTGAAACAACCTGGAAAAGAGAAATGGAGACCTGAGAGAAATCCTGGCCTCAAATGAAGTAAATGAGAGTTTTGCCATGAACTTCAGTGAATTCAGGATTTAAGTGCAAGAACCTCATCATCCCCTCACATAACCTCCAATGACTTAAATAAGGCCCCAGGCTAGCAAAATACCTACCAGTGGCTATATAACATCTGCAATAGCCCAAAAGCTCTGCTGAGTGATATGGCTTTTGAGAATACACTCAGCTGAAGGAAATTTGTTTGGTTTTATTTTTAAGCACATTTAAAATAAAATGTTTATTTAGGGAAAGTGAATTCTTAATGTATTCTTTATAAATCCCCCTGAAGAAAATGCTATTTTTTCTAGATAATTTAAGATGTTCTAAATGCTTCCAGGATATTATTGTAACATATTTTGTTCACTTTTGACTGAAAACTTTAAAATGCATTATTAACCTCTCCAGGGAGAGCCTGAGATACCAAAAGACAATCATAAACTAATACCAGTTTTTTTTAATCAGAAGATGATTTTTCTATACAGCAATAACATTTTTCACAATTACGCAAAATTTAAAGAATCTTCACCAAATTAAGATTAGATCTCCCTCTGCCTCAGTATTTTGCAAATGTTAATTTAAAGAATGTAATGGCATTAAAAACTGGAATTTGGGGGGAACTAATGTCTGAATTTAACACTTTTGTTGTGGCAACAAAATTATTCTTTAGCCTACAAAAGCAATTATTGTGTGGCCCGCCATTCAAATTTAACTGGAGACCTCAGCAACTGATTCTCAGAAAATAGCCTCTGTAATCATCAGGTTTAGGACTTCCATGAATCTCTTCTGCTTTGCAGTTGCATTAGTTCTACATTATTGACACCTACTAAATTATCATAAATATAAAATTAAAGACGGGACTGAAACAAACAAAAACAGGAGATGCAATTTAGAATGACGGAAGACAACTTGTGTGCAGGGCTTTTTTTTATATATTATTTATTTGATGCATGTTTTGAGCTCTAGGATTGTATAGAATTGTGGCATTGATTAAACTGGCTGTGACTAATGAGATGGCTTGTGTTTCAAATGTAAGTTTTTACAGTTATCTTGTCCTGCAGGTAATCCCTGTTTCTTTTTATCCACTTATTATGCCTAGTCATTGGTGTAAGGGCTATCTTTTGTATAGTGCCTTTATTAATTTTAAACTGCAATCAGGAAGTATCTAAAAAGATACCTTTAAATAGTTTATTTCAACATTTTAGCATATTAAATCAGGTTCAATTTGAATTTGGTTCTAACAATGTATAAAGGTTCAAGGAGGAAAAAGGGGGATGATTTTATCTGATCTCAAAAACATATTCAGTATCTCAAGAAAGTTTGGAAGAAGAAGAGCATTTATCACTATCCATCATGTCTTTCATCTTATTCGGGAAGTTTAATGGGATGAAGTTGCTTTGAACATTCAAAAAATAATGGAAGGAAAAAAAAACTTTAAAATCCAGTTTGGCTCCAGATATGGGAAAAGTTTGAGGTTGAACATTTCCTGTGCTTTACACTAACCATTTTCTTCCCATCACAAAACATTCAAACTTCAGTCATGGAGATAATATAATGTTTTAGAATCTCTTGCTGTGCTTCCATAGTTTAATAGCTCACAATTATAGATTTGGGGTGCATGTTTAGTGTTTTTCATTGAAAAGTCAATGTTTACTCGCAAATATCCTCCTGATATTCAAGACTCAAGTATAATCTACTTGCCTCAATGCGAATAAGAAAAGAATAAGCTGAGATATTGCTTTTTACCTTAATGTATGGAAATACTGGGGTATATCAGATACCATTGTAAGGTAACCAGAAACATTGTTTTTTTCAATAGCAACCATCTACACACACCCGGATGATCTATGTCTAGCAAGAGCCTTTTTTATTTTTTTCATTGCCATTAGGGATTTCTTACTATTTTGAAAGATACTGAGCCAGACTTTCAACAAGATTTTTTCCCCTAAACATATTAAGTTACAATTCCAGAGGCTCCCTCTCAAGCGTTCTATTTTTTAAATTGGTTTAATAAAATTCTTGTTAAAACTTTTCTGACATGCTTCCAAAGGCAACAAAATATTGAAAGTGCTATGTGCTTAGTGGAAGGATGCTAACAAGTGTGACAAACTACTGTAAGTAATACAATTTAATTTACAGCTAGCTCATGTTTAAATTACTAGCAGGCAGAATTATGTATAGGAATCAGTCTCAGTTCATTGCTAGTATATGGCACAAATTTGAGTTATCAGAGCAGAACTGTTCTGTTAATATTAATGCAGTAGCTTTATTTTCTGGTATATAAAGATAGGGATAGAGAACAGATTACTGCAAGTAAAATTTGGTTTTAAAAAAATTAAGAACACAAATAAAAAGGACTGAAGGTAGGCAATTGTTGAAGCCACAGTTCTAAAAGCATTTGAGTACATATTGACAACTAAGCATGTATTTTTGCTGATTTAGAGCCTTGGTTGATGAAAAATGATCATTAATAGCAGGAGACAAAGAAAGCTATTACAAATAGTTTGCTAAAGAAACAAGCTCTTTTGTTGTTGCCTGCTGAGGTGTTTGTGGAAAAGTAGCATATCATCCTGCCTTACAGGTCCATCCAGGATTATTTCTCCAGAGGAGAGGGGTGGACTTGACTTATGTTTACATCCCTCGAAGAGCTGAGTCCAAAGATGTCATCACAAGGGTGGTTTTGAATTATATGAGGCATTGTAATGTTCCACCTACCTGTGTATGAAATCACTGATTCTGCCCACAAGTGGCGGAAATCATACCTTTCCAAAGAAAACCACAGGATTAATCACCATTAGAACATAAGGGAAATTTTTAGCGTAAGGCCTTGTCTTGAAAATTAGGTTAGAATCATTATGTCATTCAGGGGTGTAAAACAAGTCAAAAGGATTTTACTCAAAAGCCTACAACTTTTTCTGTTCAATATCTACTTTTACTGTACCCACATTATGGCCTTGAGTGGCATAGTTAAGCTGATCTAAGTCCCTGTGTAGACAGCACTAGTGCATCCTAGCTGTTGCTTCTCAGGGAGATGGAATATCTGTGACAAGAGGAGAATCCTTTCTGTTAGTATAGGCAGTGGTGCTGCTCTGCTGCTGTAACATTTTTAGTGTAGACACAGCCTCAGTAGTAGAGACATACTGCATGTTTATAAATACAAAAGTAAGGGTTGTAGTTCAATCTCTCCAGATCATGTATGATTTATCTAGTAATTGAACCTGTTATTTGAAGCAGATGGATTCATTGCAGCCTGCTGAGACTTTTTCATAGGATTGGATACATATTCAAAATCAAAATCAAAAGCCTTTTGAGGATCCTCCATCTCTAAATTTAGTTTGACCCTGAGGAGGATACTTTGTATGTACACAGTCTGGCACTGAAGACTGGTAAAAAAAAATAGTGTTAAAAGTCAATTAAAAATATTTCATCAACCATGTTGATCTTTTATTATCTATTAATTAAATACAATAAGATTCCTATGGCACCTTAAAGATGAACACATTTCTTCGGGTATAAGCTTTCGTGGGCTCCAACCTTCTTCATCAGATGCATCTTCATCAGATGCTGTACACAGACTAACATAGCTGGAAATTGTAAATTAAATGTATACTACATGTGTTACCACCTCTTTTCTTATAAAATATACAGACTTAATACTCATAATATACTTGTATAAATCAGGAACAATTCCATTTAAGACAATGACAATACAGTGATGTAAATGGTCAGGAGAATCAAGCCCTCAGCATAGCCTTCATTTTCTGAATGAAAGAACTCTTATTTTTCAAGAAACACACACACATACATATACATACACACACACACTCACACGCTGAATTAAAAAAATAATCCAACTCCAAGATAATAATGGTGATAGATTCTGTGGCCTGCATTACAGGAAGAAAGAAACAATGTTTATCTCATCACATCAGCTGTGTATCAACTTTCATCTGACATCCTTTTCAGTTATCTTATAAATTGGTATTTAGAGAAAGCAACTGTGAAATGGAATCTCCAGGAGGCTGGACTAAGTGGAGTCTCTTTAGAGCTCTGACAATCTTTAATATTGATTACCACTGGCTGCACAACACAAAGGAAAGACAACAGAAAGGGATTGTTACCACTGTGTATTTCTGAGCTTCAGGAAATACTTGTCTCCATGCACTTTCTGTTCAATATCTACTTTTGCTGTACCCACATTATAGTCTGTATTTAAGGCACTGAACTGAGATGCAGTGGATCTGAGTCTCATTAGGCAAATGTATTAGATCCCGATCCTGCAGACTATTATTCTTGAGCTAAACTAAAAGAAAACTACTTTTTCTAGTAGCTTTTATGGGAATACTGGGTACAATTCCAGTCCCCCATAATTAAGAAAGATGAATTCAAACTGGAACAGGTGCAGAGAAGGGCTACAAGAGTAATCTCTGGAATAGAAAACCTGTCTTATGAGCAGAGACTCAAAGGAGGTTGGCTTGTTTACCCTAACCTAAAGAAGGCTGAGGGAGATATCATACGTCTCTATAAATATCAGGGAAGGAGAGGAATTATTTAAGTTCAGCACCAATGTGGACACAAGAAAAATGAATATAGACTGACTATCAGGAAATTTAGACTTTAAATTAGATGTAGGTTTCTAGCCACCAGAGGAGTGAAGTTCTGGAATAGCCTTCCCAAAAGAACAGTGGAGGCAAAAAACTCAACTGGCTTAAAAAATGAACTGGGTAAACCTATGGAGGGGACTGCCTAATTTGACAACTAACTATCTTGGACTACTAGTGAGAAATATGCCAATGGCCTGTGACAGGATGATAGATGGGATGTATTCTGAGTTGGTGCAGAGAGTTCTTTTTTTGGGTCTCTGGCTGGCGAGTCTTCCCCAAATGCTCAGGGATTAGCTGATCACCATATTTGCAGTTGGAAAGGATTTTTCTCCAGAGTAGATTGGCAAAGGCTGTGAGATTTTTGCCTTCCCCTGAAGTGTGGGGCATCGGTCACTTGATGGTGGTTTCTCTGTACCTTGAAGTCTTTAAACCAGGGGTCGGTTACCTTTGCTGACCTGCACGCCATCCCCTCCCTCCCTGACCCTCGGCCTTGGTGGCATTAGTTCTGTAAATACATCACAAGAAGAAGCCAGCTGGAGCGGCTCCTCCCCAATCATGCTGCTGAAAGAATCCATCCCCAGAATGCCACCAAAAGGAGATGCTCTGGGCAGCTACTTTCCATGATGTGCCTGGGAACTCTGCCCAGGCCACCTCCAAAAGGAGCCGCTCTGAGTGCCGTTTGGTGGTAGGAGTGGCAGTTACGGTACCGCCACAGATGGTGCTATGTGCCATTCCAAATGGGTTCGCATGACACTCTTGGCAGGTGTGCTGGAGGTTGCCTACCCCTGCTTTAAACCATGATTTGGGCACATCAATGACTCAGTCATAAGTCAGGTGTCTACTCCAGGAGTCGGTGATAGATTCTGTGGCCTGCATTGTGAAGGAGGTCAGACTAGATGATCATACTGGTCCCTTCTGACCTTAAACTCTATGAAAGTGTGAATCAAGTTAAGGAGATTCATGGCAAGATCAACGGGCTCAGCGGGTAGGAATCAAGGGCTCGATGTCTGGTTGGCAGCCGGTAACAAGTGAAGTGCCCCAGGGATCAGTTCTGGGGCCGGTTCTACTCAACATCTTCATTAATGAACTTGATGATGGAATAGACTGCGTGTTTAGTAAGTTCGCAGATGACACCAAGTTGGGGGGAATGGTAGATACTCTGGAGGGCAGGGACAGGATCCAGGGAGACTTGGACAAATTGGAACACTGGGTCAAAAGAAACCTCATGAGGTTCAACAAAGACAAGTGTAAAGTCCTGCACTTAGGACGGAAAAATCCCATGCACTGCTACAGGCTGGGGACCGATCGGCTAAGCAGCAGCGCTGTAGAAAAGGATCTGGGGGTTATGGTGGAAGCTGAATATGAGCCAACAGTGTGCCCTTGTTGCCAAAAAGGCCAATGGCATATTAGGCTGCATCAGTAGGAGTATTGCCAGCAGATCGAGGGATGTGATAATTCCCCTCTATTCAACACTGGTCAGGCCGCATCTGGAATACTGTGTCTAGTTTTGGGCTCCTCACTCCAGAAAGGATGTGGACAAATTAGAAAGAGTCCAGCGGAGGGCAACAAAAATGATTAGGGGGCTGGGGAACATGACTTATGAGGAGAGACTGAAGGAACTAGGCTTATTTAGTCTACAGAAGAGAAGACTGAGGGGAGATTTGATAGCAACCTTCAACTACTTGAAGGGTTGCTCCAAAGAGGAGGGAGCTAGGCTGTTCTCGATGGTAGCAGAGGACAGAACAAGGAGCAATGGTTTCAAATTACAGCTGGGTAGGTCAAGGTTGGATATTAGGAAAAACTTTCTCACTAGGAGGGTGGTGAAGCATTGGAATGGGCTATCTAGGGAAGTGGTAGAACCTCCATCTTTGGAGGTTTTTAAGGCCCGGTTAGACAAAACCCTGGCTGGGGTGATTTAGTGGGAGTGGTCCTGCTTTTTAGCAGGGGGTTGGACTAGATGACCTCATGAGATCCCTTCCAACCCTATTATTCTATGATTCTATGAGTGCATTGTGGGATCAAGATCTCAAGAAATCAGTTCCTCAATTCATTGTCAGTAATATGTCAGCCATATTATATCAGACTGTTATGGGAAGTCAGGTGCAATTCTGATTGGTGAGAGGTTGTGTCACTAGTTACCCTGAGAACCCCAGTGCCTTTGCTGCTATAGCTCTCAGCTTAGGATACTCACAACTAGCCTACGAACGTGCAGGTCACATCCTGAAGTGTGTGCAGGACAGCCCCAATTCAGCTGAAAGAATCAATGTGCTTTCAGATGTGGGAGGAGCCAAGGCTAGTTTCAGCAGAGCAAAGCAGAGCAGCATGCTCTCAGTGTTGGGGATGGAGGAGAATAAATCCATTACTCCGAATCTGTCCCCATTGTCAGCTGCCAGGAGTTTGTGGATGAACAAAGAGCAGATCTTACTCTTGTGTGCGTAAGTGGGTATGTCCTGAAGGGAACCCCAATGAGGAGAATCAGAGAAAGGTTTTCTTTTAAAAGGAAGAGCGATTGTATAGGGGAAGATCCCACTGGGATAAACAAAAGTCCTGGAAAGTTACAAGCAGCTGGTTGCTCCTGCCCAGCATCAGGGAGAATTAAATGTTGCTATCATATGACAGATTGTCCTTTTGCAGCTATTGAGTTTTTTTGTGTTTTTTTCCCCCTTCCTTTTAAAAAAGACTTTCTTGTGTTTAAAGCTAAGATCAGTGAAACAAGACAACAGTGCAAGAGGTGCAGAGATGTTATTTGACCACAAAAGCATTCTTTTGGGTAAAGTGTCTATAAGGCTATAAGAAACAATTGGCTGATGAGCTTCCTGTTGGAAACTCCCCAGAGAACCTTCAAGAGACTAAAGAAAAATTTCTACTGGCCAGGGGTACAGAATGGGGTGGCAGATCATTGCAGGTCCTGTGAATTAAATCAAGAAGAAAAAGACCAGCAGAATCACAGAAAATTCCTCTCTGTCCCTTGCCTGTGAAAAAGGAGCATTTTTATGGTGTAGTTGCTCTGACTAACAGAGGTTGGTTCTGTGGCAAAAGTTATTTTCACTATTTTTAGCAGAGTGGGTTTCCCTAAAGAGATTTTAATCACATCATGAGTCAAAGTTCATGTCTCAGCTATTTAGTGACTTATGGAAGTTGTGTGGAGTGAAACAACTAAAAGCTGCCACATATCACCCAGAGACAAATGGTCTCATGAGGAAGCTTAATTGGAAGCTGGTATCAATGCAGGCAATGTAGAACAACAGCCAGGCTTGACACTGGGATAAAATGTTACCATTTGTTATTTGCATATGTAAAGGTGTCCCAGGATTTGCACATATTTGATCTCCTATAGAGGAGGAATGTGAGGGAACCCTCTTGAACTTACCAGAGACTCTGGGATAGGGGACACTGAGGTAGGACAGCCTGTGACTGAATGTGTACGAAGATTCAGCCAGCATTAGAATACATGATGAAAGTAGTTCAGACTAACCTCAGACACAGTCAGTCCAAAAAAAGGCATGATATTACCAACATACTTATACATTCAGAAGTAAGGGATTTTGTGTTGGTATTTGTCCTTGTGGAGAAAAGAAAAACCCATAAAATGAAAATCTCACAAGAGGGACTTTTTGAAATGATAGAAGAGGTGATTGAATGTACATATTGTGTCAAAAGACCTCACAGTAATGCTGCCCCAGAACTGGTGCATGTAAACAGTTTACCACATCAAAAAAGGCATGCTAAACGTTATCGGTTTGTAGAAGGGGAAACTGAGGTACACCATTTAATTAATTTCATAGCTGAATGGCAAACTGATCTATCTCTGGAATGCATTAATACCTGCAATGAGTTAACATCAGCTGGGAAGGCAAAGGTGCTATCTGTGCTGCAAACAAAAAAAGACAAGAAGTCAGGAAAGACTCCCTTGCTGACTCAATAGATCATTACCGTAAGATCACCAGTATTTCCCAGCAGAGCTTATCATGACACTGGCAAAATATGAGATCCAATTTGTAAATCAAATGAAGTATCTCACAGAATCATTTGCCTTAAAAAAAAAAAAAAAAAAAAAAAAAAAAAAAAAAAAGTGGTTTTCCATAAGGTAAAAAAAGTAAAAAAAATTGTTCAGCTTTGAGAAATAGTTTATATGCTCATGATAACATCCTAGTCCACTAAAGCTGTGACAGCAGAATTATAGAGGTTATACCAGAAAGTACAAATATTAGTGAACCCTAATGGAGTCAATTATCACATCAAAATAGGTGAATTACTCAATGAGAGATAATTTAGCTCTCGTAAGGTTCACTGCTATATGCGCAATTATCTTCTTGTAGGTAAGCACAGCTAGGTACCTCTTTTTTTTTTTTACAACTGTAGAAGAAACTATTATTGCAACTTCTTCAGAACAAATCTTTTAACCTGATAGGCAATTCAATTATATAATTTCAATATACAGCTCATGCTATGATTTACAGTGAAACTTGTTCATCAGCTTGCAACTGTCATGTTCTATTTGTGTTTCATGGACAAATAACATAATTCCAAGCTCTGTTGTCTCAAATCTATTACAATAGTCTTCTAAAAAGAGCAGTAAAATTGGAAGTAAAGAGTTCTATCAACATTAATCATACCTTCAACAAACCCTTGTCTTAAAATTTTGAATTATGGCATTAGTGAATAAGAGCCTGGCTGACTTTTTTTTTTCTTTTTAAGCTGCTAAAAGCAGTGAAGCCTAACATTGTGTTATAGATCCTTTGAAAGTGACTCTCCATTACACATTGTACCAAATTAGAGTCCTTTGTGCAGTAACTGTATTTGATGTCACTGTTATAGGTTTATATTTTTACTTATAAATCAAATTTATTTTCTTCAGGGAAGGCTCTGGAGTACTAGTCAAGGAAAAAGAACCTTGGCAAAGGTCTGTGAGAAATTATATTGCAGAAATAGGAGGAAATCTCTGGTGCTATGATAGTCCGGAGAGAAAGGCAAAGATAATACAAAAGTGATACTAGTTAATGCCTATTATAAAATACTATATTTTACTAATTACATTTGCGTGATATATGGCACTAGGCTCCTTGTACACATTATATTTTGATAGGGCTGGGCTCAGTTGCCGCAGCCGGGCTTGGCTGAGCCGGGGCTCAGATGCTGCTCAGCTGGCCGGCAGCAGCTGAACCCCAGTCCAGCTGAGCCCCAGCCGCAGGACTGGCGCTCAAGCCAGCACCACTGCCAGCCTTTCGGCTGGCAGGGCAGTGGATGGTGGGATAGGTACCCACCATGCACTGCTCCTTCTAGCGGAAATTGAAAGGAGTATGTGAACGCTCCTTTCGCTAGAAGGAGTGCTGTGTGGACGCAGTAAAGCGTTATAATTATAACGCTTGCTTGTCCTGCAATAACTTTTGTTGCGGGACAAGTCTGTAGTGTGTACATGGCCTAAGTTAACCAGTGAGATATGCAAACAAGTGGGACATGTCCTAAACCTCACCCTCTCATAGAGATAAGCATCCATCTGAGCTTCCAGAAGGCACTTATCTCTGCCAGTGATCCATAACTGGGAACAGTTCTCTTGGAGTCAGGCAATTTAGGCACCTAAATAATTTCTTGTATGAAAAAGTGAAATGCCTAACACCATACAAAATGACTGGAGGAAGAATTTGTGCTATTGCCAATAGCCATTTTATAATGCTTAATCTTGTGCTTCAAGTGCTCACCTGGGATGCAAGAGATGTAGATTCTAGTCTCTCTAGGCAGAAGTGGAAAAAGGATTTGAACAGGGGTTGCCCTCCTCACAGGAATGAGTGCTAACCACAGAGATCTGGGACATTCTGATATAGGATTCCTTCATTCTCTCTGGTTGAAGCTGTTTCACTTTGGATAAATATTTAGAGAGTCATTGGGTCAGAGCGAGAATGACTGTATAGCTTGAAGAACCCACAGTGCAACTAAACAGCATTGGACTTAAAACAAAAAAATCTTTTTTTTTTTAATTTTGGAGAGATGTGAGATAAACAAATTAGTAATTTTCCTGAAGGAGTCATTGTAGCAGTTCTAAAAAAACAAAACAATAAAAAAACAGCAAGAGTTGGACCTATATAGTTAACAAATCATGAAGATTAAACCTTTCCATATTACCTGCTTCAAAATTGTTCTCTCAAGTGTCAAGCAGCAAGACTGATTTCCATATTAATACCCTTGATTAGTCAAAGCTAACAGGTACTGTTGCCCTGTTTCAGGAAAATGATATACTGAACTGGTTATATTGTTCAAATACCTTCTATACATTTCTGCTGTCAGCTACATTAAAATTTAGTTACCATAGTACCCAGGGTCTCAATTTTAAAACAACATTTTCACGTTAAGAAATTAGCATGGCCTTCAGTACTTGGGGTAACCCTAGCAACTGATCTGTCCAAATGGAGAGTTGTAGACAAGATGAGAAAGAAACAGCCCTGAGATTTTCAAATTTTCCCCCATCATCATCTTACTGCTCTACCTTCAAGTTTGAGATTTTAATGTTGAATAATACAAGGACAGTTAGGCTATGTCTACACTGGCAAGTTAGTTCGAATAAAGCCTCCTTAATTCGAACTAAGTAAAGCCATGGCTACACTAGGCTTTAGTTAGTTCGAATTAAGGGCTTCCTTAATTAAAACTAAGAAGTTCGAATAGGGCTTTAGACGTAAGGCTTTAATTCAAACTAAGTAATTCAAACTAATTTTAGCAAGTGTAGACATAGCCTTAGTCTATCTTGCTGATCCTTAACATGTGATGAAAGATTTTTTTAGAAAGTGATAGTTTAACTTTTTTTAGGAAGTTTAAAGTTATACACACACAAACCTAATGTCAGACACTTCTCTTTTTTATCATTAAAATTAAATACAAAAAAAAAAGTGGGCTCAACAATCCACAATACTATCTGACTAAACTTTTAATAAAATATACCACTTAACTCTCCATAAATTATGTGTAAAATATCATTTATATTATATAAAGTGTGATCAAATAAAAATAGAAATCATGAAGCATAGAACTGGAAGAGGCCTTTAGAAGTCATCTTGTCCAGCCTACTACATATGGCAGGACCAAGTAAACATTGACCACCCTGACAGCTGTTTGTTCAACCTGTTCTTAAAAGCCTCCAAAGCAGCAAATTCTATAATCTCTCTTAGAAACCTATTCCAGAAATTAATTACCCTTGTAAAAAGGGTTTCCAATATCTAACCTAAATCTCCCCAGCTGCAGATTAAGCTCATTACTTTTTGTCCTACTTTCAGCAAATCTGGAGAACAATTGATCACAGTCCTCTTTATAACAGTCTTTAGCATACTTAAAAACTGTTGTCATGTCCCCCACACCCCTGACTCTTCTTCTTCTTTTTTTTTCTTCCAGTACTAAACATGCCTAGTTTTGTTTTTATTTCTGGTTTTGGTTTTGTCGTTTTTTAAAAGCTTTTCCTTGTACATCAGGTTTTTTAAAAGCTTTATAATTTTTGTTATAGATTCATAGACTCTAAGATCAAAGAGGACCAATACTCTGACCTCTGGCACCATGCAGGCCACAGAACCTCACCCACCTCCTCCTGCAATAAACCTCTAATCTATGACTAAGATTTTAAAGTGCTCAAATCATGATAAGAGTTCACCAGCAATTGAGTCATGGCCCATGAGTTAGGCGAAAAACCGCAGGAGACATTGCCACTCTGCCCTGGGGGAAATTCCTTCCCGACCCCAAATATGGTGACCAGTTAAACCCTAAGCATGTGGGCAAGACTTACTAGCCAGACACCCAAGAAAGAATTCTCTTTTATAGCTCAGAACCCATCCAGAATCAAATATCCCATCTCACTCTATTGGCATATCCATCACCAGTATCAAAGATCGGTCAATTGCCAAATTATGATGTCCCATAATATTTTCCCCTCCAAAAATTTATCAAACTCAGTTTTGAAGTCAGCTAGGTTTTTTGCCCCCACAGCTCTCCTTGGAAGGCTATTCCAGAACTTCACTCATCTGATGGCTAGAAACCTATGTCTAATTGAAAGTCTAAACTTCCTGATGGCCAATTTATATTCATTTATTCATTTGTCCACATTGATGCTGAACCTAAATAATTCCTCTCCCTCCCTGGTGTTTACCCTGTATTTACAGAGAGCAATCATATCTCCTCTCAACCTTCTCTTGGGTAGGCTAAACAAGCCAATCTCTTTGGGTATGTCTACACTAGCAATTTACTACGCTAGCAATTTAAATTACTCCACGTCTACACCTGACTTTCATTAAGTCAACTTAAGAAATTCCTTAAGTCAACTTAATGAAAGCTTAAGTCGACTTAATAACAACCGTCCATTAGGTTGAGTTAAGCCTTAAGTCAACTCCTTAAATTGACTTAAGGACGGTGTGGATGGGGAGTAATCCTTAAATCAACTTTATTAAGTCGATTTAATAAGGCCAACTTAAAGTTGACTTAACTTTTTCTAGTGTAGACATACCCTTTGAGTCTTCTCTTATAAGGCAGGTTTTCCATTCCACGGATCATCCTTGTAGCCCTTCTCTCACATGTTCTAGTTTGGATTCATCTTTCTTTAACAAAGGGGATCAGAAGTGCACACAATATTCCAGATGAGGTCTCATCAGAACTTGTATAACTGTTCTAACACCTTATCTCTACTGGAAATACCTCATCTGATGCATTATAGGAGCACATTACCTTTTTTCACAGCCACATCACATTGTTGACTAATAGTAATCCTGTGATCAACCAGTATGCCAAGGTCCTTCTCCTCCTTCATCACTTCCAATGCCCCCAGTTTATAGCAAAAATTCATGTTATTAGACCTTAAATGGGGGGGGAGGGGGGACACCAGACATATGGGCCCACATACCTCTTCAATCCAGCCCCTGACTGTGCTCCACAAGACTACACTCTTTCCCTAACACAGAGCAAGGGAGTGTGATCCACAGCATCACAGAGCAGTCTCATATACTTAGTGCTCCACAATGCCATGAGCCTTTAGAGGTCTCGCAGTATCGCTGCATTGCTGGGTACGGAAGACTGCACTCTGCGAGACCACAATCTCTCCCTACCACACCGAGAGAGTGCCGTCTCCCAGTTTTGCGGCGTGCAGTCTCACTTATACAGTGATCCACAATGCCGTGACAGTGTAGGCCCTTATATTTTGATTTATGGTAAGCACAGCCCACTTGAAGTACATTTGAATCAAATCTGGCCTGCCATAGCAAATGAATTTAACACCCGTCTTAAATGCATGACCTTGAAATTTCCACTATTAAATTTCATCCTATTCCTATTACTTCAGTTTACAAGGTCTTCCAGATCTTCCTGTATGATATCCTGATCCTTCTCTGTTTTGGCAACGCCTCCCAACTTATTTTCATCTGCATAATTTCTTAGTATAGTCCCACTTTTTGTGCCAAAGTCAGTAATAAAAAGGTTAAATAAGATTGGTTCCAAGACCAATCCCTGAGAAACGTCACCAGTAACTGCCCTCCAGCCTGACAATACACCTTTCAAGATGACCCACTGTAGCCTCCCTTTTAACCAGTTCCTTATCCAACTTTCTATTTTTCATATTAATCTTCATCTTTTTCAATTTAAGTAATAATTCCCTACATGGAACTGTATTGAATGCATTACTGACATGTAGGTAAATTGGATCTACTGCATTCTCTTTGTCCAAAAAATCTTTTATCTTCTCAAAAAAGGATATCAAGCTAGTCTAGCATGATCTACCTTTTGTAAAGCTATGTTATATTTTATCCCAGTTACCATGAACCTCAATATCCTTAATTACTTTCTCTTGCATTTTTTTCCCCAAGACCTTGCATACTGTTGCTGCTCTTAGAACTCTCTCTAAAGTATGGTGACCAGATCTGGACACAGCACTCCAGCTGAGATTTTTCTAGTGCTGAGCAGAGTAGGACAATTACCTCCCTTGTCTAATATACAATGCTCCTGTTAATACACCCCAGAATGATATTAGCTTTTTTCATGACAGAATCACATTCTTGCCATATTCAATTGCTTATCTACTATAATCCCCAGATCATTTTCAGCCAGTTATTTTCCCATAACTGTGATTTGATTTTTCTTTCCTAAAGTGATTACATTGCACTTGTCTGTATTGAATTTCATTGGGTTGAATTCAGACCAATTATCTCATTTGTTAAAGTCCTATTGAATTTTAAAGTGCTTGCAACCCCTCCTAGCATGGTGTCATGTGCAAATTTTATAACCATACTCTTCAGTATATTAACCAAGCCATTAGTGAAAATATTGACTAGTACCAGATCCATTACTGACCCCTGAGTATGGTCTTTCAATCAGTGGTATACCCAGTTTATAGTAAATTAATCTAGACAACATTTCCTTAATTCACTTACAAGAATGGTATGTGGCATTTTATCAAAAGCTTAATAAAATCAAGAATGATCACATCTATTGCTTCTCCTATTTCTACAGTTGGTGAATAGAGTCCTGTTGTTCAAAGGGAAGCCACAGAGGAACTTCAGTGAGGAGAGTCATAAAAGCAGATGGATAATATGGAGAAGATTGTCATTTGCTCCGGCCTCAGTAAAGACAAATCAATCTTTTTTCTATTTACTCTTTAAAAGGCTTGGATTTTTTCTTTACTAGATTTAATAAGAGGTAAAAGAGTTCCTAGTGAAACAGATGTCACCTATGTATTTCTGACTTTTTCTTCGTTAGACCTTTAAGCCCAATACTGCAGTAGGACTCATGTCAATGGGAATTTTACAAAAAAGTGACACTTATTGCCAAATCCCTCAGCCATAATTCAAATTCCAAAGGGGTAGCCGTGTTAGTCTATTGTAGAAAGACAACAGAGTCCTGTGGCACTTGACTGTTGTCTTTCCATAATTCAAAATATTCCTTATGCAGAAGCTATCTTTGATGCAATACAGTACTTGATGATTTACATTATTTCTCCTTTGTTTTCTATAAAATTGAAAAATCACCACAGAAAAACAAGACAAAATGGATTGGTTTTACTAGCAGATAATTATTGAAATACCCAGTAAACTGCTTGTCCAGCAGGTAACCAAAGGAAAATAGGCTGAAAGTACATTTCTAAAACTAAGCAAAACACAGAGATATCCAATAATATAAAATTGATTTACTGGAATAAGTTAATGATTTATACTTCATTATATAAAAGGAAATTTTGTTTCTAGTAGAAAACTGTAACCCTTTGGAGACTTTGCTCTTCCATCCAGCTGCATTATACTTAAAGTGTAAAATCTTGAGGGTAAGGATCTTCTGGGGGAGAGAGGCTATATATTTATAGAGTACCTACCACAGCAGGGTGAGTTTCATTTCCTGACCAGGACTTTAAGGACTACTGTTGTACAAAACGTGATCATGGGCCTAGCCACAAGTCAGCCCGGGGGGCCCGGGGACCACTCACTTGGCCTAGAGGCCTGCCCACCTTAGCACCCTCAGTAGCGTGAACTTCGCTCTCATGGCCTCTGAGCCACCCAGCAGCTGCCAGGTCCTGCAGCTGTGAGCAGAGCTGAGGTGCCTACACCTCTGCCCTGCTTATAGCCACGGCTGCCAGCCTAGGCACTGTACCTCTCCCGCTTCCTCAGGGGACAGCTTATGGTCACATGACTGGAAGCTGCCCTTGGCCAGCCCCACCCTGCACTTTCAGAGGCTTGGCCAGAAAACAGGGGCTGGCTGTGCCCCTGATTTTGATTTTCCAGAATGTTACTAGATGTGGGTTATTTTGTAATACTAAAATCAGAGGCAGTTTCCAAGTCTCATTTTTTTCTGATTCTCCAATTTAACAGAAAATGGAAATAGCTCAGATTCTGGCCAGTTTCTGGATAAATACAGAGATACTTCCTCTTGCATATATTTGAGATGTCCAGGTACACTGCTTTCAGCAAAATATGAAAGGGTCAGGTGGCAGACCACTATCAGCTGTATGTATTCTATAACTTAGTCCAAACAAGGGGTTTATATCAATTGCTGTTCTTCTTGCTCTTTTGCCTTCATGCCATCTGTACTTTCACAACTGTTATTTTCTCAACAACCTCACCACAGATCTCAAGAAAACTGCTTTGACTCAACTAGGTTTTTTCAACATAACAACTGGCATTTACTCTTACCTCTGGAAATGTTCTTTTAGCTAGCATGAGCCCTCTCACCAGGACTGCTCTCTTCCTTGCATCTGCTTTTACTTCAGTCACTCCCAGGACATGCAAAAAAAAAAAAAAAAAAAAAAAAAAAAGCAACCATGGCTAAAGAGCAGAGAAGTGGTGGCTAGAGGCAAAAAGGCATCCTTTAAAAATTGTATGCAGTCTTATTGCAGTCAGCCCCAGGATATTAGAGAGACAAGATGGATGAGGAAATATCTTTTATATCTGTTGATGAGAGGCAAGTTTTCGAGTTTACACAGAGCCCTTCTTCAGGTCTGGGAGACTGGTACTCAGAGTATCATAGCTAAATTCAAGCTGGAACAGATTGCTTAACATAAAAAATTAACAGATATGTCAAGGAACCATTAAGTGGTCTGTTAACATCCCTCATAGTGCACTGGATATGGTACACCATATGTGGTAGGCATGTTATAGGACCTGTGGACCTTGAAAGATATTGGGGGTGGGGGAGTTGATCATTGTAACAGGGGGGATGGGGATAGACCTGCATGTTTTTCTCCTGTTATTCTGGAAGCCTCTGGTGCCACTTTCATGTGGTGCATTCTGGTTTATCGGGAACTTGTTTCTGGTGGCGAGCTTAGAATTGGGGGGTAAAAGGTTGGGGATTGTTTGAAGGCCAGAAAAGGGGAGGTCCAGGAAACATTTCTTTCAAGATGGGTCAAGTATGGGTTGTAGTTGTTTGATGATATCTCAGACAGATTCCAGTATTGGGTGGTAGGTGACAATTAGGGGTGTGTGGTCTGAGTGGGTTTTATTTTTATAATGAAGCAGGTTCTCTCAGAGAAGAACACACCAACCAAATACTCTAAGACAACCTGTTTCAAAAGAGCTTGTCTCTCTCACCAACTGAAGTTAGTCCAATAAAAAAGTATTACTTCTCCCACATTGCCCATCCTTTAAAAACTGGAAGTCAGTCTTACTGAGAAAAGAACAAGCTCTACTAATCATGTTTTAAAATAGAATTAGGTAGGTCAAGAAAGTATTTGAAGAGCAATGAGTGAAAGATACAAAAACTAACAGGAAAGAACATAAGTATATCAGAAACAAAGAAGTCTACCTGACAATCAGTGGAGCCACTTGCTATCAATGTGTTACAAGAGCACTAAAGGAAAACAAGGTAATTTAGGGGAAGCTAATTTAATTCTCTGTATATCTTTACTGCGGAGGATCTGAGGAAGTTTGCCACACCTGAGCCATTATTTTTAGGTGACAAATTTGAGGAATTATTCCATATTGAGATGTCAGTAGGGGAGATTTTCAAACAAAGAGAGAAATTAAACAATAAGAAGCCACCAGAACCAGATGGTATTCACCCAAAAGTTCTGAAGAAACTCAGATATGAAACTGCAAAATTACTAACTATGGTACATAATCTATCACTTAAATCAGATTCTGTACCAGATCACTGGTGGATAGCTACTGTAATGCTTTTTATTATTATTATTATTTTTAAAGGGGTGCAGAGGTGATACTGGAAATTTCAGACTCATAAACCTAACTTCAGTACTAAGTAAATTAATTGAAACTCTAGTAAAAACAGAATTTTCAGCTGCATGGACGGGCACAATTTGTTGCATGAGAGTCAACACAGCTTTTGTAAAGGGAAATTAAACCTTACCAATGTATTAGAATTCCTTGAGTGGGAGTCAACAAACAAGTGGACAAGGGTGATCTACATATAGTGTACTTGGACTATACACTAAAGGCTCTTAAGCAAAGTGAACAGTTGCAGGATAAGACAGAAGGTCTTTTCATAGATCAGTAACTGGTTAAAAGATAGAAAACAAAGGGTAGTAATAAAAACGATCAGTTTTTATAGGGAAAAGGTGCAAAAACCAAGGTCCCACAAGAATCTACACTGGGATCAGTGTTGTTCAACATATTCATAAATTATCTGGAAAAAGAGGCATACAGTAATATGTCAAAGTTTGCAGATGTTACCAAATTACTAAAAATAATAAGTCCAAAGCTGACTGCAAACAATTACAAAGGAAAAACTCACTAAACTGTGTGACTAGGCAACAAAATGGCAAGTGAAATACGGTATTGACAGATGCAAAGTAATGCACATCTGAAAACATAATGCCAATTATACATACAAAATGATAGCGACCAATTTAGACCCAATCACTCAAGCAAGATACCTTGGAGTCATTGTGGTTAATTCTCTAAAAACATTTGCTCAAAGTGCAGCAGCAGTCAAAAAGCTAATATAAATCTATGGTACACCTACATCCTAAATACTGTGTTCTGGTCACCCCATTTCATAAAAGATATTAGAATAGGAAAAGGTACAGAGAAGTGCAACAAAAATGAGTAGGGGCATGGAATAGCTGCCATATGAGGAGAGTTGAAAAATAAAAAGACTTCAGCTTTGGGGGAAAAAATACACTTATGGTGAGAATATGATTGTTGTCTATGAAATCATGAATGATGCGGATAAAGTGAATAAGGAAATCTTATGTATTCTTTCACATAAAAGAAGAACCAAGGATCATTTGATGAAAGTCATAGGTAGCAGGCTAAAAAAAAAAGAAAAAAAAAAGGAAGTATGTCTTCACACAGTAGCCCATCTATATGTGACTCTTACTGTCAGAGATTTTGTGAAAGCCAAAAGTATAAATAGGTTAAAAAAAAAAATTAGTCCATTGAGGACAGATCCATCAATGTCTATTAGCCAAAATGTTCAAGGATGCAACCCTTGCTTTGAGTGTCCCTAAGCCTCTGAATGCCATATACTGGGACAGAACTACAGGAGGTGGATCACTCCACATTTAATTTGTTCTGGTCATTCCCTCTGAACCAAATTGCATAGGCTACGATTAGAAGATAGGATACTGGGCTACACAGATCATTTGTCTGAGCTACTGTAGTCATTCTTAGGTTCTAACCATCCTTAGTCTTCAGGTCAAAAAGTTTTCTTCTTTTAACCACATTTCTCCTGACTCATCCCCTATCTATGGCCAATTACACTAAGAAGCCATGCAAGGCTGAAACGAGCTTAATTCGCTTATTGATTATTCCTTCAGTCCCCAGGAAGTTTTTACTTCTAAGTATTTAACCAATTCTATTACAAATGTACTTTACTGAGACACAGCTCCTAATAAAGGCAAAAGTATTTTCTTAAAGACACAATGATGTAAAATCAACTCTACTGAAAGACTCATTATTCCAAAATAACTGTTCCTGGCTAGGCCAATTGGTTTTCTTGTCATCATTCAGCAGCTCTGCTGTAGCACAACAGGAAGAAAAATTACAGCAAGGAAATAGAAAATCACTTCCCAACTGAGGTGAAATATGGTCTTCTTGAAATCGATGACAAAACTCCTGTTGACTTCAATGGGGTCAGGATTTGACCTACACTCAAGTAAATTAGCGTCTGACTTTGTCTTACATATAACTCAGCAGTGACATACAATTATATATAGTTTGCACAAGCTAGAATATGAAACAAGTATGAATCAAAGGCATCCAACATCAAAAGGGAAAACAGGTTTGTGGGAAATAATAAATGAGGGAAGTTTTTCATAGTAAAGAAAAGAACACTTCAAAGAACTCTTGGCGTTTTCAAAAGTGAGAAGAGATGGACTACTTGAATAGATGGCAGATAGTTGCAAAGTTCATCTCTCTAAGTTTCAGGTTGGTATTTGAGACTCAAAGGCGGGATTCTTAAAGGTGTGTGGTGGCAGACTGCAGATCAGACTCAACCAGTAAACCCCCGATTCTCTAAAGAATCGCACATTGAAAAATGGTAATCACCGCTGGGTGGGAGGGAGGGCGGGCAGCCGTGCGCTCCC
>ML685832.1:3536697-3557400 GCA_007922175.1 Pelusios castaneus
TATATAGATGAGGAGATCTTGAATAAATCATTTTTAAAATGATTTAATAATATTTCCAACTAAAAATTCCCTTGCTATTGGTTTGGGGGGGCATTAACACCATTTCACTGAAGCAGTTGGGCATGACAGCTGCCCATCATTTGAGCTAAACAAGGGAACAGTTACACACCCCTTTTTTTAGTGGACAGCTGAGACAATGGGGTGGGGTGAAGCTCCCAAGGACAAGACTACATGGAAATCTGGGCAACGGACTGTGGGCTTCAAACAGTTTCCTGAGGGTCTGATGATAAATGCTGGGGTAGAAGATTGATCAGCTGTGCCTCTAGGCACATCTACATCTATATTGAGGGCAGAGCTGTTGGCACTTCTGGACAGTTTCTTCAGAATCAATTGAGAGGCAGTGGTGATCTACTCAATCGATCTGGCAGTCAACAGTGTTAATCCACCTCAGCAAAAATATTAATGTTACTTCAGCAAGAGGGCATTTCCTGTCAGCACTGTAGTGGGGGTGCCATGGTATGTAGAAATTAGGAAGTGGACAGGAGATACAGAACTATGTAGCTTGCATATCTCCCATCGACTGGTACTGAATTTTGCTGGCAGTGTAGAATAAGCCTTTGTATGTCAGTTAAGTGGAAGAAACACCACAGAAGCAAACAGCAAAGGCAGCAACGAAGTCATGAAAAGCTAAGAGTTTTTGTGCAACATGCTGGCTGGAAATGATACATGGGACTGCGAACAAGATGCTGTTTGATTCCTCCTGTGTTCATGAAAATAGGATTTTATATGCACTGTTTGTAAAGAAACAGGATTTCATCAAAGAAATACCTAGCTCCATCCTCAATTTCTCCATCTACTAGAAAACAAGACCCTGAATTTTGGCAAATTCCTTGGACCAGAAGAGGGAATTCTATTTGCCAGGCAGCCAATATAAATAAGAAGGGCTGGTGAAATTCATTCCTATGCAGAAAGGATGACAAGCCTATTGTACCACTTAAGTCACACAATGCTCAAAACAAATGGTATATAAACCTTATGACAGTTCACTACTGTGCAGAACTGAGTCCTGTAAACATAACATTTGTTCAGACCAGTGCAGGAGTGACCCTTGATGTTTGAGACAAAGATCATAGTTTTATTTCTCATAGATTCTTCCATATCCTCTGCAACTAGGTGGCAGATTGAAATGAAATTAACAGGGCAGCAGGGATTTTGCCACTTTCTGTAAGGACTTTACATTTTTAATGGTGTTATGATTCTAGCTCTTCGGAATGTTAACTAGAACTGAAAGGAAAGGAAGAAATAGGCTGTCCATTGAATGTTTAATTCCTCTTTCTTCTCTAATGGTGGGCCCCGACTACTATGAAACAGTGGTGGTACTGAATGCCTTTTTCCCTCCCCCCTCATAAGCATTACAAAACAAAAAATAAAAGAGATGACAAGCCACTGTAAGATTTACAGCTTGGTGGTTTTTCGACCCTCAATGCATCACTTCGTGTGGTCAGGAAGGTAACTTCAGTATGAGCGACAGTCCATAACCAAAAAAAAAAAAAAAAAAGGTCAATACCTTTCTCCATCTCTCCTGCAGGCTGCACTATTTAAGTCATCACAGTGATGCTCTTTTGATGGAGACATTCTACAGATGGAGAAAAATCCAATATAGCACTAACAGAAATGACAGTTGCCTGACCCCACTCACTAAGCTTTGCATGTAAAACTTGAAGAAGCTGTAGAGAATACAGGAAAGCAGGACCAAACAAAATTGCTATGTCTAGATTTCTCTTTTGGGATTTTGCTTTCTTTCCATTACATTTCATATTTTGAAGCCCCGCTTTACTACAGACCATTAACCTATGGCAATGGCTAGCAAGAGAGGGACTTCACAGCAATATTAAACACACATTACTCACCCACTTTATATTACAAGTACTTCCCACCACCCCATAATTTGGTGTTCAGGGATGGTGGTTGTTTGGTGTATATTTAATGCTATGAAATTAATGTTCAAATTTGCCTTAACAAAACAGAAAAGAACCAGTTCTTTTATTCATTTCTTCCTTGTTTATTAGCTCTAAAGACACCCAGCTGTCAGTCCTGTGGCATTTGCTTTACCAATTGATTCAAATGCCAAATAGCAGAAACAAAAATTAATTAATGTCTAATGAAAGTAATGAACTCAATGTGACCAATGCTCTGTTCCTACTTCAACCAATCATAGAGGTCTGAGATATAAAAGACCCCCAAACACATATTTTTCTTTGGCATTAACGTATCAAAGCCTAATGACTTTATGGAATCATTTCAGCACATTGTAAATGAAGTATAAAATGAAAAATCCTGCCCAACAGAGCACTCAGGACTAAAAATAGTATGTAGCAGTTATTGCTGCCTTGTATTATTTCTCATGTCCAGAATTTTCACCAAGATTTAAATTGCATATGGAGGTTTATTTAGGAGAAAGAGGATGGTTTGAAGATGAAGAATCTTTTTGGCTGACTGATTTTTCATTTCTTTCTCACTCCTCTGCTACTAACAACACTGAAGAGTAGTATAGCACGGGACACTGATTGCCTTACGCCTGGTGCATGAGCATCACCTAGCTCATCAAGCAGTTATTCTGTGAGGCAAGGGGATTATTTGTGAGTACAGGGTGAGACTGTCTCCTCCTTTTTGGTCTAAATTGTCCATTCTTTTCAAATCACTTCCTACTTCTATTTTAAACATATGATTTCTTTTTCAAACCTACAGAATTAGCAGTAATAACAGGTACAACTAATCAGATCAGTTCTCCTGTCCCTAGACAGATACAGCACCCATTGTTGTTGGTGGAGTAGGTGTGCACAGTTCTTGAATGAGGTCCCAGTGGATTTTCAACTCTGGAGTTTTCCATAAGTATATTCTGGTAACAGCTGGAGACAGAGGATTTTTTACACTAGGAAGATGGGAGATTGCAATCTTCATGTTTGCATGAAGAATATATAGAGTTGCTTGTCATCTGAGACCTGATGGCAGTTAAGTCTATGGTGTCTCAGAATTCCTCCTACTGACTTCATAGTGAGCTTAACTGGATGAGCTAAGGAATGGATCCTTGCCAGCTTCAGATGTTTATAAACTTATAAATAGAAAACTTGACAAATATCAGACAAGCATTTTTATAGAAAAATTTTGTTCAGGCTTATTTCACAGGAAAACTCTCTTTTTAAAGTTCTGACATGTCTATGTTTTGTACGTTTTTCTTAAGGACTCCCCCCATCATAAACAGTAAGCAGATGATTTAGTGCTGTCAAGTATTTTATTATGGTCCTTATTTTCACACTTTCCTGCTTGTTCAGGCTCATCACAGTAAAAGAAAAGGCTGTAAATGATTTCTCCAATTTATTACTGCATTTGTCTGGAGGCAATTTTCTGATTGAAATGACACTAAATCCACTGGGAAGTAGAAACTATGGACCTTATAAATATGCAGTCATCACTTCTATGATCAAGCTTTTGATGGTGCTGCTATGACTGTCATAATAAGCTGATGTATTATGAAGAAAGAATTTTCAACTTTAAATTCCACAGAGTATTCCTAACACCCCACCAAAACTGATATACATTTTAGTCACCATAGAATATAAAAAAATTAACACATCCACTGTTGCCAGTTTCTGTCAGCTAACACTGCAGGTATCCACTTCAGCATGTCACAGTCAATATTTAAGAAAGTATTATTGCTGCATGTACTTCTGTATATTATGTTAATGAAGATGATTTTGGCAATTGATTTTCTTTTCCTGCCTATGGGTTTCTGCTGCTGTCCTTCTCTTTCCACTTTCTATTTAACAAATAAAACAAATTTTATATATAAATAAAATCTCCAGGGAATGACACAGAAAGTGTCATTCTTCTGGAAAGACTACAGCAACTATTTTCTGCTGCCTGTAGGCTCATCACTAATAGACGTTTTATTTATCTAACTACAATTTCCCTAAGCCAACACACAAAACGCTGCAAATAATGTTCTACAACCAGCACATTGCATCTTTCCCAATGAACAATGCTGGGCATGGTAGAAATTAACAACATTCTAGCTTCAGTTAATAAGAGTGGAATCTGGTGAGGAAGCTGTCAACCAGTCGGAAGAAACTGGAATTTTAATGCTTGTCCTTATATATTACATTTTGAGATCTAACTGGACAGGGTCACAGCTGGTTCCATTAGAAATTTGGTCCTATAGCTGCCTTTTCTTAAGGCATATAAACCATTTTGCAAATAGCCAGATCTTTGTTCTAAAAAGAAAGCTGTTTGGAAGCCCCTAACTAGTGTTGGCATCTGTCATATATTGGAGAACATGAGTTGAATTGGACCAGGCTCAGTGCCACAATATTTTTTTGTTACTTATTCTCCAGAATTTAAGCATGTGTAAGGGTTCTTTTGGTTTTATAGTGAGTGGATAGAGGTTGGAATCTGAACAGAACCAAGGTGTCAGGAGCATAGGTCTTAAACTATAGACCACAGGGCACTTGGAAACCAGATAGTTACAGCCTGCCTCCCAATGACCTACTAAAACAGAATAGAATCTAAACCCAACCAGAGGTCTCCAACTCTTGAATTTGACTAGCAGAATGCTGGGGGTCCTGATCGGTTCACAGCTTCTATATAAATCCAGCACCCAAATAAAGTTGCCCTTGAAACTGGAATATCCCCTTTTAGGACTATTTCCTCTGCAATATCTGCTCTTGACCTCCTGGTAACCTGTTCCTGCCTGGTTCCTGAATTTCTGTTTTGATCTAGCTTCTGACTTTCTGGTATCCAACCTGGTCCAGCTCATTCTCTAGTCCCTAAATCAGATTGTCAAGCCCTTGTCATGAGACTGAGTTAACAGCACTTAGTTGTTTCCCCAAGATGAATCCCCACAGATAGACAAAGGGGAATCCAAGTCCCATCAATGGAAAGCCACAGCAACCCAGCAAGAACACTTGAGCCTCCCAAGAAAACCATGCAAGATGGATATCTGAGCTCTGTAATGAAGGAGCTAAGTCTGAGGAGGTTAGCAAGCACCGATGACGTTTTGAGCATCTGCAAAATGTGGTGTGGATGGTATCTCAATTATACATCTCAAGTAGGTTTGTAAGCATAGCTCGAAAGAGTAAAACATTTCCCCCCCCCCCCAGCTTGATTGCTTAACCACAGTAGGCAGATTACTCTTTATACTGGCTCCTTTTGAGGGCAATGGTGCACTTCCTGTCCCCAAAGTAGGATGAGTTATTCTCAGAAGTTTCAGATTCTAGCAACAAATCCTGCATTCCGAGAGAGAGATTCAATGGGAGTTTTGCTTGAGTAAGAAATACAGGATTTCATCAAAATGTAGCACCAAAAAGGTCAGACATTTACTTGCATTCAGTTTTTATTAGCTGATAGCTTTCTTATCCTGTCACACAGCTATGAGAAAGTGGGGAAAGAAAAAAGAGAATTTGAAGCCTCTGGACTCTGCTCTACCCTCCCCCACTTACCTACACTGTGCAATATATACCAGTTTTGAAAAGCATAAGGAGTCCTGTACAATTGAAAATATGTTACAACCTATCCTAAGACAAAGGGTAAAACAAAAATGGGAAAGTCTAGACAGCATAAAGCAACACCCAGCTGAATGTTTAATTTTAGAGGTAGGTTTACTATTGAATACATATTCTGCATATCAATCTTCAGCTTCTCTTCCTGAAATGATGGTCCGCCTTTGGCTTTCTATATGCCTTAGTTCCACTATACTGTTTTTCATCCCGCTTTTCTTTGTTTACCCTTATTATAGTTGTCCTCTCTGCTGCCTTCGCTTTCCCTCCAGCTCATTTCTTCTTTTACTGTGATACGTGCTTTGCTTTCTTCACTAACACTTTTTTTCATTTGCTCCCTACAACTCAATCTTGTCTCTTTCTTTCCCTGAAGAATCCTGGTTTCCCCCTGTCATCCCCCACATGAAGGTGATCAAGACTATTGGGGTCAGTGTGTGGTAGTGTCTACAATGGATTCCCTCCCCTCAATGACATGGGCATGTGAGCCAAAGTGCAGAATAATTTTCACCCTTCCCCCTAAACAGTTGTATCCCAGGAATTGCAGAAAGGCAAGCTGAGCACTTAGTGCCCAGAGAATGTGTCATGAGTTCATTAGAGGATACACCCAGCAGTTAGGTGATAGCTCTCTGTAACTCTAGCATTGTTATATACTGTCCAGATTTTTCCCTCACCCTTTAATTGATTGGGGAGCTCCCCAAATCCTGCACCTGGTACTAACAATAAGTAAAACCATCAGCTTTTTATGCATCTCAAAATTATTTAAATTTGATACTTATTTTTCTCTAATTTTAGATTCAGTGATGTATTCTTCATTTATGTTCAGATTTGCTTCCTAATTTTAAAACATTCGAGTAGAGAATTAGACCTGACGAGAATTTTTTCTCCCCCCCAACCCCCTTTTCTCCAGAAAATTTCAATTTTGGGGCAAAAATGTAAACCTAGGATTATCAGATGAAAACTTTTGACTAAAACCAGAATTTTACTTTTAGAAAGGCTAGTAAACTACTTCAGAGGGATTGTAGTTTAAGCAGCTTATGCTTCCTAGCTGGACTACATCTCCTATAATACACTGTTTCTCTTCTTTCTGAGCCACCTCAGTTCATCATGAAGGCTGCAGTTGCAGATTATCAAGAGAAACGTAGTCTAGTTGCACAGCCCAGGCCCATAAGATAGGTGAGGTACCTGAACAGAAATTCTCCTGAGGCACCTCAGCAGCATCTGCAACTGAAAATGTTTCAGTTTTCCAGAAGAAAATTCAGTTTTCAGCAGATGTTCACTTTAACCAAAAGCCAAACATTTCCATGAAACACAGGCACTTTTCATAAAAGATTTAGGTTAGTCAAAACCCATGTTCAACCAGTGTTAATGGCACCCTTCTTAAATTACCTCCCTATTATAATTCAGCAATATTCCTTTTCCCGCTAACCCATAAGAAGTGGGCCAACTGCAAATAATTTGACACTCTCTTTCTCCAGATATAGGCTTAAGGTTCTCTACACAGTAGACGTGATTCTTTTTCCTACTTACATGGATCATCAATCAGGAGTAATTCCACTGAAGCAAATGTAGTTATACCAGTGTAAAGACTGAGATAGACGCTGTGTTTTTCTGTCTCTTGTATGTCCTGGCCTTATCAGCCCTCACTGGTTTCCACTATCACTTGAAATAGCTCTATCTAAAACACTGTTTCTCAAATCTCCAGTAGCTCTGAGAAAATCCTCTTAAAAGTGAACAGAGTCTTGTGGCACTTTTAAAGACTAACAGATTTATTAATCGCATGAGCTTTCATGGGAGAAAATCCCACTTTTTCTCCCACGAAAGCTCATGCGATTAATAAATCTGTTAGTCTTTAAAAGTGCCACAAGACTCTGTTGTCTTTCTACAATAGACTAACACGGCTACCCCTTTGGCTCTTAAAAGTGGTTTGTCCAGAAGGATAATGATGCTAGTGGATTGGGCAGCTTCCTGAAGCTTTATAGCTCCTTGCAATTTCTCTCAATTCACAAGTTCCAAAGGGGTAGCTGTGTTAGTCTAAGTCAGAAAAACAAAAACAAACAAACAAAAACAAGGAGTCCTGTGGCACTTTAAAGACTAATCCCATGAGATTTTGTGAGAGAAAAATCCCACTTCGTCAGACACATTGAAGATGGGGAAATTACAGAATGGGAGGACATTAAATGCAGGGAAATGTATGACACAGGACCAGGTCAGGCTGTAACAGAAAATCCAAATAGATGTTGAGATTCAAACACTGGGGAACATCATATAGAGGAAGGTGATGTCAGATCACCTGTTGTAATGAGAAAAAAAATCCATAGTCCCTGTTTAACCCTGAAGTAACAGAATCGAATTTACATATAAGTTCTAATTCTGCAGTTTCTCTTTGAAGCTGCAATTTGTTATTCATTTGTTTGAACACAGCTATTAAGTCAGCTATGCAGCAAGCAGGGAGATTGAAGTGTTCCCTTACTGGTTTTTGAATGCTGCGATTTCTGATGTCAGATGTGTGTCCATTTACTCTTTTGCATAGAGACTGTCCTGTCACAATTCACAGAATTTGTTTTCATTTGGTAGACTCCAGATGAACCAACAAAGAAAAATAATATTCTTGCGACATTACAAAAGAATATTTGCAGTCATTCAAATTTTGCTATTTCTCCTTTTTCATTTCCATCCACTCTGATTCTGGCAGCAAGAACCTTGTGGTTCAACTCTTGGTTTCTGTTTCCAGCTTCATATACAACGTTATTCAGAGGAATTTTCTCCTATTTCATTCCACTCATTTTCATTCACTGTCTAATCAGAATTCTGTCCCCTTCCTGTACCATTATTCTGAAAGCAATCAACTGTCTTGCAACCTAAGAAACTCCACTGAAACCTTATGTCAGGGGATAATTTGACCCTACATGTCCCAAAAGACCTTCAAGCTGATTCTGTCATTTTATATCCCAGCTAGATTCTTTATCTATTTCCAAACACAACATATTATGCATATCCTACAAAGTCTGGGAGGTTTATGTCTAATGTTTCCTCAAGTATATTGTTTTCATGGAAAGAGTCATTTAAACTCATTCCCAACATTTTTCTCTCTCTTCTCTTTTTATGGGGGAAGGGTTTATCCAGCAGTCTGGATTTCAGTCTAGAGCATGCTTGTCCAACCTACGGCCCACAAGCCAGACTGCGGCCTGCCAAGGGCTGTTATCCAGTCTGTGAACTGTTGCATTGCTGCCTACGAGCTGGTGCCTGGCCAGGGTCATTTTCATTCTTCCACCTTGTGGCCCAGATTGGCAGACTTGGCCAGGGAGCAAACTCCAAGGACTGGATTCAGCTCTTTGAAAAAGATATGGTGGGTGAGTGACTTGAGGGGCGGGGGGGGATCATGAGGGAGGAGGAAAAAGTCAGAGATCTCAGCCGTGTTGGGGAGGAGGTGCGAGGTCGGGATCGTGCCAGTGTGAAAGGAGCTGGCGCGAGCCAGGATTGGGCCCAGGAAGGTAGCACGAGAGCCAGAATGGGTCCCAGAAGGTAGAACAGGGGCCAGGATCGGGCCTGGCTGTGGTGGAGGATGGGAGGTGCACCATGCGGCCAGGGAGGTGATAAGAAGCAGGAAGTGGGATCAAGGGGAGGCTCTGGGGAGGGGGGTGGCACAGGCCAGAGAAGGTGCTGGAGGCGGCAGCACAGGGTGTCATGGCCAGGACTGGGCTTGGGGAGATAGCACTGGTGCAAGACCAGGATTAGTCCCAAGAAGCAAAGTAGAGTGGGGGGGGGGGTGCACGGCTGGGGGTCAGTATCGGGGCAGAGAGTGGTGCGGGTGGGGAAGGTGCTGGGGCAGCAGCAGGGGCTGGGGAGATGACTTAGGATGGCGGGGAGACACGGTAGCATCTTGCGGCTAGGATTGGGCCCAGGAGCAGGGCAGGGCGTGTGGTGCAGGGCTGGGGAAGGGCTTGGGTGGGGCTGTGTGGAGGTGCGGGAAGGCAGGGGGAGGGGTTGAGGGCTGGGATTGGAGCTGAGAAAGGAGAGAGGCTACAGGGCCGAGGAATGAAGGGCAGCATGAGCCCAGGTTTGGGGCAGGGGGTAGCTCCAGACAGGGAAGCCATCATAGGCGGCAGATTTTGGAGAGCTGACCCAGTGCAGCGCCAGGGGGATCAGGAGCTGATGAGGCTGTGGGGAAAAGAAAGGGTCCCACTACTCCACAGCCTTGCTATCTGCCACCCCACCTCTATCAGGAAGGACAGGCAGGGAAAAAGGGGGGGAGGAGTAGCGTTATATGTAAAAGAGCTGTATGACTGCTCGGAGCTCCACTATGAAAGTGGAAACAAGATGGTTGAAAGCTTGTGGGTTAAGTTTAGGGGAGAATGCAACAAGGGGGATGTTGTGGTGGGTGTCTGCTACAGACCGCCAGACCAGAAAGAGGAGGTGGATGAGGCGTTCTATGGACAACTAACAGAAGTTTCCAGATCGTCGCAGGCCCTGGTTCTTATGGGGGACTTCAATTATCCTGATGTCTGCTGGGAAGATAATACAGCAGTGCACAGGCAATCCAGGAAGTTTTTGGAGAATATTGAGGACAACTTCCTAGTACAAATGCTGGAGGAACCAACTAGGGGCCTTGCACCTCTAGACCTATTGCTCACAAACAGAGAAGAATTGATCGGGGAAGTAGAAGTAAATGGCAACCTGGGCAGCAGCGACCATGAGATGGTAGAGTTCAGGATCCTGATCAATGGAAGGAAGGAAAGAAGCAGAACACACACCCTGGACTTCAGAAAAGCAGATTTTGGCTCCCTTAGGGAGCTGATGGGCAGGGTCCCATGGGAGGATGATCTGAAAGGGAAAGGTGTCCAAGACAGCTGGCTGTATTTTAAAGAAACCCTGTTAAAGGCACAGGAAGATAACATTCCGATGTGCAGAAAGAACAGCAAATGTGGACGGCGACCAGCGTGGCTTAGCAGGGAACTCTGCGGGGAGCTGAAACATAAAAGGGAAGCTTACAAGAAGTGGAAGCTTGGACAGATGACAAGGGAGGCGTATAAAGATATTGCTCGGGACTGTAGGGATCAAATCAGAAAGGCCAAAGGACAATTGGAGTTTCAGCTAGCAAGAGATGTGAAGGATAACAGAAAGGGGTTCTATAAGTATATCAGCAACAAGAAAAGGATCAGAGGTGGTGTAGGTCCCTTACTGAATGGGGCAGGCATCCTCGTGGAGGATGATGCGGAAAAGGCTGAAGTACTCAATGCTTTTTTTACTTCAGTCTTCACAGGGTGGGCCAGCTCCCAGGCTACTACACGGGGTAACGCGGACTGGAGAGAAGAGTGGCCCTCGGTGATGGAAAGTCAGGTTAGGGAACACTTAATGAAATTGGATGTGCACAAGTCCATGGGGCCGGATGAACTGCATCCGAGGGTGCTGAGGGAGTTGGGGGAAGTGATTGCAGAGCCGCTGGCCATTATCTTTGAGAACTCGTGGCGAACGGGGGTGGTCCCGGAGGATTGGAAAAAGGCAAATATAGTACCTATCTTTAAGAAAGGGAAAAAGGAGGATCCGGGGAACTACAGACCGGTCAGCCTCACCTCAATCCCTGGGAAAATCATGGAGCAGGTCCTCAAGGAATCCATCCTGAAACACTTGGAGGAAAATAGAGTGATCAGGAACAGTCAACATGGATTCACCAAGGGCAAATCGTGCCTGACCAACCTGATTTCCTTCTATGATGAGATGACTGGATTTGTGGATGCGGGAAGAGCCGTTGACGTGATATACCTTGACTTTAGCAAGGCTTTTGATACGGTTTCCCACAGCATTCTCGTTGGCAAGTTAAGGAAGTATGGGTTGGACAAGTGGACCGTAAGGTGGATCAAAAACTGGTTAGATCAACGGGCTCAGCGGGTAGGAATCAATGGTTCGATGTCTGGTTGGCAACCCGTAATGAGTGGAGTGCCCCAGGGGTCGGTCCTGGGACGGTTCTATTCAACATCTTCATTAATGATCTTGATGATGGAATAGACTGCGTGCTTAGTAAGTTTGCGGATGACACCAAGTTGGGGGGAATGGTAGATACTCTGGAGGGCAGGGACAGGATCCAGAGAGACTTGGACAAATTGGAAAGACTGGGCCGAAAGAAACCTCATGAGGTTCAACAAAGACAAGTGCAAAGTCCTTCACTTAGGACGGAAAAATCCCATGCACTGCTACAGGCTGGGGACCGATCAGCTAAGTAGCAGCGCTGTAGAAAAGGACCTGGGAGTGATGGTGGACGGGAAGATGAATATGAGCCAACAGTGTGCCCTTGTTGCCAAAAAGGCCAATGGCATATTAGGCTGCATCAGTAGGAGTATTGCCAGCAGATCGAGGGATGTGATAATTCCCCTCTATTCGACACTGGTCAGGCCACATCTGGAGTACTGTGTCCAGTTTTGGGCTCCCCACTACAGAAAGGATGTGGACAAATTAGAAAGAGTCCAGTGGAGGGAAACAAAAATGATTAGGGGGCTGGGGCACATGACTTATGAGGAGAGACTGAAGGAACTCGGCTTATTTAGTCTACAGAAGAGAAGACTGAGGGGAGATTTGATAGCAACCTTCAACTACTTGAAGGGTTGCTCCAAAGAGGAGGGAGCTAGGCTGTTCTCGAGGGTAACAGAGGACAGAACAAGGAGCAATGGTTTCAAATTACAGCTGGGGAGGTCAAGGTTGGATATTAGGAAAAACTTTCTCACTAGGAGGGTGGTGAAGCATTGGAATGGGCTATCTAGGGAGGTGGTAGAATCTTCATCTTTGGAGATTTTTAAGGCTAAGTTAGACAAAACTCTGGCTGGGATAATTTAGGGGGAGTGGTCCTGCTTTTTAGCAGGGGGTGGACTAGATGACCTCGTGAGGTCCCTTCCAACCCTATTATTCTATGATTCTATGATTCCTATCAGGCTCCCCTACCACCCACACCATTTCTACCCTGCCCCTGGGCTGTTCCCCACACTCTGCCTTGCTATCCCTGCCCTGCCTATGTTCCCCACATGTCCTTTACCGCCGCTGCCTTCTCTCCAAAATTTGCTCACTGCCCCTCCAACACAGTGAGGAAAGATTTGAAATGTGGTCTCTCACTGAAAAAAGGTTGGGCATCCCTGGTCTAAAATCACAGCACCAAGGATGGAGTCACTAGTGCTGCAACACTAAAATCAGTGGGAATTTTACAACTGACTTCACTTAGCATAAGACTGCGGCCCCTATGTTCAAGGGCAAGTTTTCAGAGAGCTTATAAAATATATCCTTAAGGTTTCCTATGCATGCCTGTTAAAATGCAAATGGACAGTAAGAGATGCCTTTATCTTAAATGTACATGCAGATATCAGTTTTTAGAAGCCTTTTATAATTCATTTGTTATGATTACAACATTCAGTGATTTTTACTATAGACAAGAGTACCTAATTAAGGATAGAATTTCTCCCTCATCTTTACATTTCCATACCAAACAATCTATTTGTTCCTCTCACTTCAAAATCTTCATACGGCATGAGTAAAAGCAGTGCGTTAACATTTCATTTTTATGTATTATGGTGGCATCTAGGAATCTTAGTCACAGGCCAGGACTCCAGTGTTTGACGCAATGTACAAATAAGACATAAAAACAATTCCTGCCCTAAGGAGCTGACTATGTAATCAAATTTACTACTTTATTTGCACTTAAAGAAAAAAATCTAAAATAAAAATACATGATGATTCTTGCACTTTAATATTAAGTAAACGTGTATCCATAGATTTTTTTAAAAAATGTAAAACATATGGGGACTTTCTGAAAACATAACTCAAGCTATGCAATAGTTCATACTATTCTGCATGTCTTATGGAGAAAAACATTCATGTTTGCACCCTGAGTATGTTGCAGATATACAATAAGTCAAAGTTATTTGCCAGTTGTTTCATTTTATATTCTCTATACTTTTTAGCAGGAATGCATCTTCCTCTGTTTATACCATGTAGTCAATTACCCAAATTCCAGGTGCTGCTGCAGTCTAAATAATTCATAATATTCCAATAATGACTGAAAGGTGATGAAACATTTTAAAGAACATAAAATGTAATAGATTTAGATTAGAACTCCTTTACATGCAAGTGTTTGCATTACATGCCACCGTCTTCAGATCTCATTCATCACATTTTGTCAGACATTGTCAACTTATCTTAAGTTGTAAGTCCTTGATCATGTTATTTTACAGGAAGGTCATCAATCATTTTAATTATTAGTGTGAAAACCCATTGATAGAAAGAAACAAAACATATCCAGTTTGCTTAGAGAAAAATATCCAGTTTGCTTACATGAAATTCCCATGATAGAAAGGGACTTCTCTTAGGACGACAAAACAGGCATATTCAAGACTCCGTGCTTTTCTCTTTCCAGATGGTCCTAGATGTAGAATGTTCAATGTATCCCTAGGGAACAACAGGGGACAGGATCCTGGCATTGTGAATGAAGGTACACGATAAAATAGGTTTAACACATGTCTTTGCACATTTTGTATGGACATTTCTTCCATCTGAGAAGATAGAAAGAGTTCATGGATAGAAGGGTACCCTTTAAACAGTGGAGTTTCCTTCTATTGTTCTTTCCTGGGTTTGAAGCATTATAAATATTATATACAAATTAGAACAATGTATTCCCTAATATTTCTAGTACAAAATTGGAATTAAAGGCTCATTGAACTAGAAGTTCTTTTCACAAAGTAATGTTTCATTTTGTATCAAACCTAAAATAAAACACTAAAGCCAATTGCAAACCCAGGACAAAGTACTTAACTATATTTAGGATGAACATGATATTTAAGTGATGGTGACTGAAGGGGGCAGGCACCTGGTGATGAATTCAGCAGTCACATTGCAGAACTTGATGGAAGGAAAGAGAGGATTGGAGCAGAAAGTGGCAAGTAGTAGCAGAAGTGGACATAGTGGACAAGACCAAGGGAGTTAGGAGCTGGGCTGAAGTAGATAGGAGTTGGTGTGTGGGCGGTGGGGAACAGGAGGGTGGGATGTGAATAGGAACAGGGGGAGGAAGTGGGTTGATAGTAGATGAGGGGAAACCAGAGACAGGCTAGGGGAATAGGGTCAGAAAGTCTATAAAATCACATTCTCCTACAGAGCCAAGAATTGAACCCAGGTATCCAGGTCTTGACAACTGAAGAATGTAAGCAAATAACTATGGAAACTGACAACAAAGTGAGTGTTTCATCCCCCTCTGGCGACCAGACTGGACAATAATAGTCTACTACTTCTAACCAGCTACTATCAGAAACCTTATCAACACACAAATATTGGTAGGCCATAATCAGGTCCCCACTTAAACTCTTTTTATTAATGCAAGAGAAAGAGGTTAAGTTTCCCATCATAACTCAGATTTCACCCCCACCCCAGATTCATTCTTGCAACTCTTTTCTAAGCTTTCCAACATTTGACCAATATTCTGAACATAGTTTTCCAATAATGGTCTCACTACCATACACAGAGGTAATATCACAACCCTACTTCAATTCAGTATTCCCATTTGTTCACCCCAATAACTACAGAATTTCATTGGCATCATATACCTAACATAACCCCTGCTCTCTTCTAGTTTCACTGTATTCTAGAACAGTTTCTCTCATCTTATAAGTGTGACCTACCATCTTACTGAAACCTGGGGCCAGATCCACAGCTGCAGTAAATCAGTATAGGTTCACTGAAGTCACTTGAGTCCCCCTGATTTAGATCAGCTAAGCATTTGGTCTATTTTTAATAATACAACCTGGAAAGAGCCATGTGTGGCTAATCTTTCTTTCTTAAAAAACAAACAAAAACCCTCTATATTATAGTAATATTTGAAATAAAAATATCAGCAGATTCCACAAACTACAGGATAATATGGTACTTTTCCTTGAAGAGCAATTTGTGAAAGTGACTTATGTCTCACTGAATTGAGAGTATGCTAGGGTCAGACAGTCTTTACTGTGGCTAAATTGAACACCTGTTTAACTTCTGCATAAGAAATTGCATCTTGGCCCAGTATGGTGCTAAATCTAAAGAGATTCTTTGCAGGTGACCGTATGATCACCCAACATTTAAATGTGTCTCACAAAACTTCCTTAGCAAATATGTACAGCTCTGCATTTTAAATACTGGAAAGAAAGAACGTCACACACTATGTACATAGCTGCATACTAAAACCTACACAGATCAATATAAAACAGCATTATGCATACACAATAGGTAGAAAATACATTTCAATAAATGTTTCATGGAAAAATTAAGCCAATAGTTAGTGTTTAGAATTATCTTAAATAACTATATGTGAAAGGTCAAAGGAAATAAGAAATCAAGCTGGATGATAATGTCCTTATACATTTTTTTTTACAAAGGTGAGATTGAAGTAAAGTGTTGTCTTGTGATGACTGATTTATGTGAAAATTGAATGTTTCCAAACCTACAGAGATACACACAAATTGACTACTAAGAAGAATACCAGCATTTTATTTTTTGATTTGTTACGAAATTTGGATGTCAACTTGAGTGAAATCTGTAGTGCCCATAAAAGTAAGGTGCCGACTGCTTTGTCTCAGAAATGCCTATTGAACAAGCAAGGTTTGTGCAGCTATACCACCATTCTGTTCTTTTTATAATGCCCCAGTGATTTTACTCCAGGGTCACATTCAAACAAAGGTCAACTAACTTGGCAAACTGGGAAACACAATTGCAAGAGTTACCCATCATGCCTCCAACCAGCCACTCATGGGGTTATGCAATAGTATGGCATCAGTCATTACTCCCATTTCCAGATGCAATCCAAGAAACTGTGGTCTTACAATGTTCAGTGCTGCACACCGCACATTCACTGTTCATTAATTTATCAAAGAAATTGATATGCACCTGCCTTGTTATGTCAAATGGAGTCCCTACACATCTTAAACCACATACACACTGCTTTAGATGAAAAACAAATTTATGAAGTACAGAAGCATTAATGATTATAAGTCAGAGGAAAGCAGGTCAGATTTGATCAAAAGTAAATAAGAGGCAAAATGCATTCTAAATTAAACATAACACTTTCAGAACCCTAACAGTCTTAAATGATTCTCACCACAGGCTGGCTGGCCTGCCTCCAGACAAGTTTTCCTCTGGGCCAGTATTTCAGTTGCTCGGTGATGTTAGCAGATGAAGGTGGGGAGAGGGAGAATGCAGTAAAATGTCTCCTCTTTTTAACAAGCTTCTTTGCCCCACCAAGCCTCACCTACCCTTTCAGTGTCAGGCAACAAACTGTGTCCATGCATGGTTGTTTTGTTGGTGCTCCAGCTAGTTCCTTTATTTCTGGAAGAGCTGGGCTTGTTTTATACGTTCCTTAGTGAAGTGTGAATAGCCTCTCTGCTCTGTAAAATTTTACCTAGATCTGTCTCAAGCTATGAAGCACACCTTTGGAAACATTATACAGCAAAATCTCATACACATGACATTGCAACAGAAATATTATAACAATAATGTTCAATATACCATGAGGATTTCAAAAACATCTTGCAATCACACCATAAGGGTGTACATGGGAGTACAGGGTGCCACACAACATAGGAAAGCATTAAATCATTATGGTAGACCACGTCAGCAATGGCACAGTCTATAGTAAAGAAGAACATAGATATCAAGATAATATCCTGAAAATATGAAAGTCCTTAAAATAGAGCTCTGGTAGTACGTAAGTGGCACATAGACCTTACTTAGGCCCTCTGTATGTGCTGAGTATCACCTGTAACATGCTTGGTTTATAACTTGCTTTAATTGCTTATCCAGGGCTGATTTCATCTCTCCCATGGCTGAGCTCCTTATTTGTCACTCAGAACCTAGGTCTGGGAGTTACTATGACTCCATCCAGATCATTAACAGTCTCTTTCCACTCAAACTGATAGAGTTTAGTAAGTTTGGAAACTGGTAACCCTAAAAAAGGGGCAAGATTCTCCAGTTTTTTGGGCATTTCGAACCCCTTTGCTTTGCAGGCTTTAATCCCTGCTGTGCTGGAGCTCTTAGAGATCCCAGGCCCACCCACTCCTCTGGCCTGCACTCCAGAAACCCCCTGTGAAGCATTTGAAATCAGTTTCTCCCAATCCCTTATTGGTTCCCTAGACTGTTTCCTACCATCCCTCTTTTAGAGGCTGTTTCCCAAACTCACATTCTTGGTCCTTCTCTTCCAGAAGCCAGCAACCTGGAAACTTTTCACCAGTCTGCTACTGAGAGATCCTATTCTCAGTAATTCTTTAGCCTCTGGTCATCTGTTCTGTCTGACCTGAAGCCTTTCAACCTCCCCAGCTGTTCAAGAAACACCCATCAGCCCTAGTTGAGGGAGTGCAATGATTCTGTTAACACTTTCATATCTGAGACACCATGGGTTATGCATGCCCCAAAATACTCTTACGATATGGAAGTAAAATCCTTTTTCCTCAATTATTTTTCACTAATTAAAAAATAAATGGTTTGTACCTTAAGTCTAAGAATATGTCCTCTCAGTTGATGTAGCTCAACTCTGCTCCTTTCTACTGATTTATAAGAAAAAAATAAAAGTCCTTTCTATTTTTTCCATGCAACAAAGAGAAAAACCAGTCAAGAAATTAAATAATTTAATATGATCTTGGCATGTATTTTAATATACTGAAACTGAAAGATTCATTTCATAAGTTTATATCAATTCTTTAAATGGAAATGACTTTAAACATTTGTATAACATTTGAGAAAAAAATTTAGTTAGTTTTAAATGTCATGGGACAAATCATGATCTCTTAAACTGAGACAAATCTGAAGCAATTTATTTGGCTTTAAAGAAGTTATTATATGATTATAGCAATCTAAATGAGCTCAGAAGTGGGCCCAAGCTATAGAAGTGTTTTAAACCAGGTGTAAATAATGTTCTAGCAATACAATACTGAAGTGTTGAGTGCTCAAAAGATATTAAAATTGAGGAAGTTCCAGTTTACAGGATGAAATCTTGGTTCAAAAAAGAATTCTACAGAACCTAAGAATCTGATGTTGAGGAATCTAATCTCCTGAATAAATATGTATGTTAAACAATATATTTCAATTTATTATTTGTTTTACAATATAACCCACCATGTCAGAAAACATGTTCCCTACCACAATTAGCTTGTAATTTAGGCAAGGCAAAAAAGGAATAGACAAATACAAATGAAATCCAAGAGGTGAAGCGAGGTACATATTTAATTCATTTTTTTGTTGTTTGAGGGTAGAGAAGGGAAAAATATGAAACAATATTCTATTCCTTTTCCCATGTGTCTATTTGCCTCAGCTAATCATCCTACTGGTATCTAACTTATAGTGGTATCTAACTTCTCCCTCCTTCATTCCAGTACACTGAACACACAAAGAGAGAACAAACTATATGTGATCAACGTTAGTCACAATGCCTAATGTACTACTGGTAGACGCTCAAGTATGGTGATGATGGTGGACTAAGAACTCAAACAAAGTGAAAAAGATGTTTTAAAGTAAACTATAAATGCAGCTCCCTGCCTAAGCAATCTGACAGTAGGTACAGTGGAGTGTATCTTAAGCCCTGCTCCTCTCTGGAAGTTAGAAGCTGTAGGAAGGTTTCTACCTTTTGTTGAAAACCTCTCTCCTGGAGCTAAGCACCTAAGCTTTCTTGGGGGTTATGGGGGCTTGTGGTAAGTAGCCTACCCTCATAGCTATTTCTTCCAGTGGCTAGCCTACTGACCCAGAATATGGGGGGCCCTGAGTTCATTTCCCCCCTCTGCTGAATGGGAGAAAGGATTTGAACAGGGTTCTCTTACCTCTCAGGAATGGGTGCTAATTACTTGCTTGTGAGATATTCTTATGTGGAGCTTCATCAGTCTCTATTGTAGAGGCCATTCCACTTCAGATAAATTATTCAGTTAGCCAGAGCATGTGAATAACTCTGTAGCCTGGTTTTAAGAACGCACAAGGCCCAATCCCTCTGCTCCAATGAGTATTTAAGTATGTATCCAAAGCAGAACAGCTTTAACAGAAATGACTGAGACCCCTACACACAAGCATGACCCACAGTTCAGTGAATAGGGTACCCCTTCCTAAGTAGGGAAAGACCCCTGATCAAATCCTGTCCTCCCTCCTCAGGCAGACGGGAAATTGAAGATAGATAATTACTAAACCCACTTCCCTGATTTATAAGGGAGGTAGCTCTTCCTCTACTTGGATTCTACAGAGGGCCTGATTTGATAGACATCTTCTGAGCATAACTAGAGAATTCTATCTGACAGGCCCGGTAGATGGAAGAATGCCTATCCCTATCTGCTTTGAGGATTGCACTGGGATAAGGCTGATAAGGGATGCTGATGATGGTGTGGGACTTTTTTTTTGGCAAAAGTTTAGACAGGGAGGGATTTTAAGCACTGAGAGATTAGATGGCAGCTGAACAATGTTTTGAGTGTTGCCTAAATTTTGGCTTTAGGTGCCTAAAATGGAGCATTAGGCACCTAAAACTTTTTGTGGAGCAAGGTTCTGGAGCCTGAAATGAATAGCAATGAACAAGGAACAAACAACAACCTGTTAAAGAAGGAAACTATATTGTAAAGATACAATCAAGAGAGACCAATTCAGTGTTGTAAGATTGTGCAACAATTGGTTTGATGTTTTTTAAAAAAAAACAAAACAAAATCCTCCCATTTCTTTTTCTCATGCCATTTTCAGTTAGGACTACTCACAGCAAGTCAATATGAGATTTTAGTTTCCCATCACTTCCTTCATGATAATGCTTTCTTGTACCACCTGGAGGGCTCTCTTCCCAGCTGAAATGTGCAAAGAAGAGTAGGACTGAGTAAGCAGCATAGTCTTCTTTCATAGACTTTAGGTTAAAAGGGACCAATATGATCATCCAGTCTGACCTATTGCACAATGCAGGCTACACAACCTTGATTGCAGAGCCGCTGGCCATTATCTTTGAGAACTCGTGGCGAACAGGGGTGGTCTCGGAGGATTGGAAAAAGGCAAATATAGTACCTATCTTTAAGAAAGGGAAAAAGGAGGATCCAGGGAACTACAGACCGGTCAGCCTCACCTCAATCCCTGGGAAAATCATGGAGCAGGTCCTCAAGGAATCCATCCTGAAACACTTGGAGGAAAATAGAGTGATCAGGAACAG
>ML685832.1:3557800-3576992 GCA_007922175.1 Pelusios castaneus
GAAAGCTCATGCGATAAATAAATCTGTTAGTCTTTAAAAGTGCCACAGGACTCTGTTGTCTCAAAAGGCAAGTTTTCCATTTCTCAACTCATTGTAATAGTTCTTCTTTGCTCTCTTTTCTGGTGAAAGAATGGATTGTTGTAAATTGGTTCCTTCTGTAGAATTATATTGATTTAAACACTAGCTAAAGACATCAACCAGTAAACCTAAGGTTATGCCAACACTACAACTGGGAATAGTGATTATAGCACCCTTGCTAGCTTTCATTTAGCTAAAAAAGGAATGTACTTCTTTCACCTAGTAGATATTTCCAAGGTATGTTAAGAGACAGGGGAATACAATGTACAGAGTAAGTAAATAGAACCATTAAGCTAAACAGGGGACGAGATAACTACTCAGCATCATAGCAAGGGGAGGAGATTGCAGGAAACAGGTCAATTTATATTTTGGCAAACACTGGTAAGCTAACATGGAAATTCCTTCACCACCAGATTCTATGTAGCCTTCCTTTCAGCTTGTATGACCTTTGCTGAGGGAGTTAAAAATCTTCACAAAAACCTTTTAAATATTGACAGGTCTAGAGAAGAAGGGGGGAAAACCCCAAAGTTATCTTTCACCTAAGGAAATGAAGAAGCTATGACTTTGTGGGTGATCTTAACCAAGGGGGTTATAAGCCATCTTGCTGGAAGGTAGGTAGGTTGATAAAGAAACTACAATAGAAACTCTGAGTTAGAAAAACTTCAGGGACGGAGGTTATTTGTAACTCAACATAACCTGATGGTTATTCTTACAAAAATTTACAACTGAAGAGTGACTTATTTTGGTTTTGAAAATTTACTTTGCAGAAGAAACATGCTGCTTTTATCTATCTTAAATGGAACAAGTACAGAAACAGATTCCTTACTCTGTCAATTTTTTAAAACTTCTATTTGTTAGTAATTTACATTTCACACAGTAGTGTGCTGTATTTGCTTTATTTGTTTTGCCTCTGCTGCTGGTTGATAGTGTATTTCTAAATCCAAATGAGGTGAGTGGTCAGTTTGCAAATCTGGTGTTTGTAACTCTGAGTTTTTGCTGTTCCTTGAACAAAGGCTGTAGCTTGATCTGTTAAGTCTAAGCTTCAGGAAAGTGTATTTCACTTTTATCTGCTTGTCACTTTATCTGCTTATCCATTTCTTTTTCTGTCCTTTATAGTTGGACTGATTTAAAATCCTATCTCCTTTTGTTAATAAACTTGTTTTATATTTAATCTATATGTGATTCAAAGTGAATATTAACTCCAGTTAATGTGGCAAGTTGCTGCATGTTATATATTTAAAGGACCAAATCAACTTTAATGAATCTTTGAATGGTCCAGGAGAGGGTTACATACTGCAGAGCATAAAGTTTTAGGAATATTCAGGACTGGATGGTACTGGATCAAGTGTAATCAAGGTTGTTGTAGGCAAGAGTGTGGTGGTGATTTAACAAGCCATTGTTCTGGAATCAGATCTGTTTAGTGCACAGACACAGTTCGTGTTTGAATGCTGGCTGGAAACACTCAGAGGAAATACGACAGCAGAGGTACTCAAGCTTACAGGACAGACAATGCCATAATGCCTCACTTGTCTGGCCTGCATCCCAAAATGTGTCATGTATTAAGAGTCCTCAGAGGACAGGGATACTCCATATTGCTGGCAGCTTCTCTTCTATGGTTTACTGCTATAGCTGGTTTTGATCTACTTAAATGTAAGATAGCTTGGGTAAGACTATATGAGCTTCCATCATGCCTCCAGAGAACAGGAGGGACATAACCTTATAGCTGGTCTACACTGCTAGTCAAATTCAGCAGCAGTCAACGGGAGTAATGTAAACTACACAGAGTAGTTTATGTAACTCTCATCAACTTCCTAATTCCCCTTTAGTGTGGCATCTTCACAGCACTCCGCCAACAGGAAATGCATTCCCATTGACATACCACTATACCACTGTATGGGGTGGTTTTATTAAGTCGATTTCCAGTTTTTCTCCATCGCAAGAAATCAAGTGTCACAAACTCCAAAAGACCTTTCTCCTCAGTCTTTTTAGTTCTCCATCTCTCTTTGTTATGAAATTAACTGTTTTCTTGCAATTTGCTAAAAGGGTCACTTATTTGATGAAGCATTCAAATATTCTTTCATGCTTTGCACTGTACATCATGAGCAAATAAACAAAAAAAACCCCTCCCCAGTATTGACTTTGGATTCATAGGAATTGAACTCACTGCAGAACATGAGACAGCAAAGGTAGTTTTCTGTTACTTTCATGTTTCTTCAGTCCCAAGGCTACCCACAGGCCAGTTAGATCCCTGGCACAGTTTAGAGCAGGCAGTGAACTATTCCAAAGTCCGTAGAAACCTTTACACTGTAACCTGCGCCTCCTGGGATAACCATCTGAATATGCAAAGATCAAGGCAACCTGAGAAAAGGAGAACAGATTCTCCCTCCACTGGTGGGTTACCTGGAGATAAACTCCCCAACCAGTCGCAAACAATGCTTCTGATCCCCCACACTAGATATCAAGAAGCCACCATAAAATACACTCAGCACCTTTTACTGCATTTCAGTCACTGGTCTCCAAATAGTCACTGGGTCTGGTAAAGAGAGAAATTGCTTAGAACCCCAAGCTCTTTACCCAGGAAGGTTTCTCCTGACCCCAAAGGGTCAGCCACATTACACAGAACAGTATAGGTTTGGCTCTTACCCAAAGTATCATGCTGCCAGACAATCCTTTAGTAACTAAAACTAAAGGTTTATTTTCAAAGGGGTAGCCGTGTTAGTCTATTGTAGAAAGACAACAGAGTCCTGTGGCACTTTTAAAGACTAACAGATTTATTTATCGCATGAGCTTTCGTGGGAGAAAATCCCACTTTGTCAGACGCTTTGAAGATGGGAAACTTACAGAATGGGAGGAAATTAAATGCAGGGGAGTGTATGACATAGGATCAGGTCAGGCTGTAACAGCAAATCAAAATAGGTGTTAAGATTTAAACACTGGGGAACAGCACATAGAGGAGGGTGAGGTCAAATCACTTGTTGTAATGATAGAAAAATCCATAGTCCCTGTTTAACCCCAAGACAACTGAGTCAAATTTGCATATAAGTTCGAGTTCTGCAGTTTCTCTTTGAAGCTGTGATTTGTTATTCATCTGTTTCAACACAGCTATTAACAAGTCGTCAAGGGAGTGAGCAGGGAGATTGAAGTGTTCCCCTATTGGTTTTGTAGTGTTGCAATTTCTGATGTCAGATTTGTGTCCATTTATTCTTTGGCGCAGAGACTGTCCTGTTTGTCCAATATATAAGGCAGAGGGGCATTTCCGGCACATGATGGCATAAATCACATTGGTGGATGAGCAGGTGAACGAGCCCTTAATGGAGTAGGTGGCTTGATTAGGCCCTGTGATGGTGTCATCAGTGTAGATATGAGGGCAAAGTTGGCAGCGTGGTCTGTTGCAGGGATATGTTCCTGCTTTAGTGTTTCTGTTGTATGATCTGGAATTGCTGGTAAGTATCCTTTTAAGGTTAGGGGGCTGTCTGAAAGCAAGGAGAGGTCTGTCTCCTAAGGCTTGAGAGAGTGAGGGATCATCTTGTAAAATAGGCTGTAGATCTTTGATGATGTGTTGAAGAGGTCTGGCTTGGGGGTTGTAGGTGGTAACCAGTGGCGTTCTGTTGTTGTTTTTCATGGTCTTCTCCTGCAGTAGTTGACTTCTGGGTATCCGTCTGGCTCTGTCAATTTGTTTCTTCACTTCTCCGGGTGAGTACTGTAGTTTTAAGAATGCCTGGTAGAGATCCTGAAGGTGTCTCTCTCTGTCTAAAGGGTCAGAGCAAATGCGGTTATATCTTAGGGCTTGATTGTACACAATAGATCGTGTGGTGTGTCGAGGATGAAAGCTCGAGGGATGTAGGTAACTATACCGATCAGTAGCTTTGCAGTATAGGGAGGTCTTTATGTGCCCATCGCTAATTTGCACTGTAGTGTCCAGAAAGTGGATCTCTTGTGTGGAGTGTTCCAGGCTAAGTTTGATTGTGTTGTGGAAATTGTTGAAATCTCTATGGAAATCTTCAAGGGCATCTTTACCATGGGTCCAGATGATGAAGATGTCATCAATATAGCGTAGGTAAAGTAGAGGTGTTTTGGGATGAGACGTGAGGAAACGTTGTTCTAAATCGGCCATAAAGATGTTGGCATATTGTGGGGCCATGCGGGTACTGATAGCAGTGCCACTGACTTGAAGGTATAAATTATCTTCAAATCTGAAATGGTTGTGGGTGAGTACAAAGTCACAGAGGTCAGCCACAAGTTTAGCTGTGTCATCATCTTGGATAGTTCTTCTAATAGCTTGTAATCCATCCTTGTGTGGGATATTACTGTAAACAACCTCTACATCCATAGTGGCCAGGATGGTATTTTCTGGAAGACCATCAATGGATTGGATTGGATAAAAGTTTATTGTACAAGGAAAGAAACAAACTATGAGAATACACTTAAAGGGTTAAAGTAATCATAAACATAGAATGATTTCAGGGTCCAATGCATCAGGCTTCCAGTAGCATTTGAAGTTTGCAGATCTTAGGCACACATACAATACCTGGATGGATTTACGTCCTTGTTTCATAACTTCAGTCATTAGAAATCCAGTTCAAAGGAATAAAGACAAAATAGTCCACGTGTAGAGTTTGTTCTAATTCTCCCATGAGAATTAGCAGGGTGATTCCAGGCCCCTCGTACTGGCTGGGATCTCAATCCTGTGGCTCCTGAGAAGCTTGGAGGGATGTGAGAGAAAGGGATTATGTTCCCAACTTCTTTTTATAGCTGTAGCAAGGTGAGAATGTGCAGGTCATTTTTTCATGTGGGCTTTGATGACAGTTCACAGATACTTTCGTTAAGTGGAGAATAGTAATGTCCTTTGAAGTAAAACCTTCACCTCTTGGGCACCACAGGTAACAAGGTTCAGTAGCACATTAATAGACAGTTTACATTGTCATATCAAAGGTCCATCTAGATGTTAATGTTCTCTGTTGATCTTTTCTAGTAGAACAATAGTAACAGATAGGGAAGTGGTTCATTTACCTTGCTAACCTCTGCATGTAAACATCATTAAGTAACTACAAATACTGCACATTCACATCAAAGCCCTAGCCTATTTATGACAGGACACTATTATTGTGTTTTCCTACAATATATTTTTAAAGGTTAGATTTGGGTCATGTATTTTACAAAATGGCTTGGCCTTTTCAGGCCTAGGATGACCTACTCCTGCCAGGGATCCAGCAGCACTCCATCTGAACCACCTCTTTTGTCCACATTTCTGAAACACCTCTCACACCAGCGGCTGTCAGAGAGGATAGCATAAGTAATAAGCTCCTTGGTCTAAAATATCTACACTTTTCCATTGCCTTGCATCTGTTAATGAGTTGAAAGGGGATAAAACATCACTATTAGATTTTGCTAATGTTCTACACCTGCTATACACAGTACAACTGACCATACAATCTGCAATGGAAATGTAGACTGAGGGTAAGCTTGTTTTACTAAGTATGAGGCTTGCTTCTGCCAATAATTGAAATCCATGCCATTCTACATGTAACTAGAGTTTCACATTTGGCCAAGTGCCCCCTCCCCCATAGCCTGGCACATAGCTGTATGTATTGAGATTCTTTGCTGATGATGAATACTCTGTAATCAATGTACCTGTCTTGTATATATGTCAGAAATGTAGAGTGCAGTATTTATATATCTGGAAAAACCTTTGAAGTTATAATTAGTGGATTAAGAGTAAGATTAGATCTCAGTCACCTCAATATAAATCCGAATTCATTTAATCAATTTCAAACTGATTTACACTGGAGCACCTGAGATCAGAATGTGGCCTTGAAAGATCCATACACATTGTACTGTAGGCTTGGAAGAAGGGACAATCTCAGTTGCAAACTACAGTGAATGAACTCAGTATCAAGAAAAACGGGAGTCCTGTGGCACCTTATAGACTAACAGATTTCTTTGGGGATAAGCTTTCGTGGGCTATAACCCACTTCATCAGATGGGTTATAGCCCACGAAAGCTTATGCCCGAAGAAATCTGTTATTCTATAAGGTGCCACAGGACTCTTATTGTTTTTGCTGTACACAGACCAACATGTCTACCCCTCTGGAAGTATCAAGAAAACAGACACAAAGGTTCCTAGTGCCTCACAAGAAGCATGCCTATTGTTATCTTCAGCAACAGGCATTTATTTTGTAAACAGAGAAGTATAATGTAAATCTTTAGAAACAAATAGAAATGAATTCTGCTGAACCAGCTCCTGTTGAGACAGATGAATCCAGAATCCTTCTCTATATAGTGTGCCAACTGGATGAGAGCAGATGGCTATCTTTTTATTGAAGATATTTTGATATCCATCAGCCTTATCCAAAGTCCATTGGACTCAGTGGGAAGACTCCCACTGACTGCAGTTGTTTATGGATCAGACACTACTGGCAGAATGTGCACAATACAGCTGGTAATTCTGGTTTTTATTTATTTCTATCAGTATTATGCTAGCAAGAGATCATTTTTTAAAACGAAAACATTTTATTTTAGACATCAAAAATGTTAAGGCCTCATGTGTCCCCTGGCTCCCACCCCTTTTGAAATCAGAGGCAAAAATCCCATCAACTTGAGCGGGGCTAGAATATATTTTTCATATTGCAATATCAAAAGAAAAATCAAATACTCCTGAAATTATTTTTAAAACAAAAGCTGAGGTTGGCTTCTCTCTTTAGCATGGTGTGGTTTTAATAGGCAGGAGTTTGTGTATTCATTGCAGAAATAACATTGATGCTGCTGACTCCACACGATTCTTACAATGTGGATAATAGTTCCCTTGTGCAAGGGAAGATGACTTTTTATTAAATATTAAACCCATGAACATATCCTGGTTCTCCTTCCCTCCTCCCCCCTGTATTCTGCAGTTGTTTTTATAGGAAAGCCTTCAGGACAGATGGCATGATACATGTAAGGATTGAGCCCCTCACTGGGAGTAATTTGGAGCAGAGGTTTGCTGGACCTGAAATACACTTGTGACATGACATATATATTTTTTTTCCTTCCCTGACTTGTGGGAGATTTTTAAGATCTGGTAATTGGAAGCTACTGTTTCCACTGGAAAGCCAAGTGACTGAAAATGCTGATATAAATATGGTCACTCATACCACTATTATATATGGTAAAGAGTCTGTTAAATTCAAATCTAGATGTAGACTTTTCTAAAATGTGGGACTTTTGCAATCTATAGATTGGGAGTTTTTTGATTTCTTTTAAAGATCCATCTCCACTGTTGTCAATGCACAGTCAACGGTACGTTCAGGGTACAGGTAATTTGTGTTGACTGATTTCTAGATTAAATAGATTCACAGTCAGCTCTGGTGTTTTTAATCAAGAAAGTGAAGTGCTAACTTCTTTCTGTAGCACTGTAAGTTGTGACACAATAGCCTCTTGCTATTTTCCATCTAAAGGAATGCAAACCGGGAGGTCAAAACACACAGAACTTCAGAAAGTTAGCAGACAATACTGTAACTATTGAGAAATATTAGAAAAAAAGTTAATTGCCATTTCAGGATTGTTTATGTAGACAGACCTTATTGGATAACAAATAAAATGCATAATGTCAAAGAGAGTAGGAGAAACCTAAGGAGGGGAGGGAAGGAGAGGATAAGTAAATATTTTTATTTTGCAAGTTTGACTTTCTCATTGGGTTATCAAATATAGAGGCTATTTCGGAAACTTTTACTATCATTAAAAAAAGAAGGTACTTTGAAAGTGCACTTACTATATAGAAAAATAACCTGCATGTTATACCTAGGAGAAAGTATAGAATGGGAATCAAGAGAGTTCTCATGCCACAGATTACCTGTTTGACATTGCTCAAGTCACTTTAGTTTCTTTTAGTGCCTCAATTTCCCCATATGTATACTCAGTGGTTAAAGTATAATTTGACAGGCCCTGCAACCCTCCTAATCTCTGGGCTCCCTTCATGCATGTGTGGGCCCCAGCCCAAGTAGGCATTTGCAACCATTTCTCAGTACCATATGCATTGGTTATAGCTCCATAAAAATATTTATAATTTTATGGCATTTAGGTCTATATCAATTGTTGTCACAAACTAGCAAACCCTGCATATCACAATAAGTATTGTGCTCTTTATATTCCTGATATGCACATTTCACTTCACTAAATGCAGTGCCAAAGTTGGAACACACAAATTTTATGTCAGTTTCACCAAATTCCGGTGATAGCTCTGTAGTGAAACGTGATGGGTCAAGTGCTTCAACAGCACTGCTTAGACATTTTTCAGACTCTGGCAGCAATTTCTTCACACACCACCACCACAGAGCACTTTCACAATTTTCAGTCATTAGTAGTCTGGGCTGGATTTGACCTAGCTACAGGTGAAAGGTTCAGCAACTCATTACCTCTCTCCCCAGCCAGTCAGTTCCCCTAAAATATGACAGCTACACTAACATGTGTATGTTAAGCAGTCTTATATCAAGAAAGCTCTTAAAGCATCCTGCCTCACCACTGCATGAGACAAGCTGCAGACTCATCTAACAAAGCAGTTCTCTATTCATATGTGAAACGTAATGTAGCAGAGAAAAGACCTGGCATAAGAACACCAAGTTTCATTAACATCAGGCTCCTACTTGCATGCACATACACAAGGGTCTTGGTGTCTGAGGAAACTGCCTCCTGCTAGTGGCTCAAAAGGAAGGATTCTATAGCAGGCTGTGAGCATTAGGTGCCTGCTGGTAGCAAGAACAGAAGGATCTGCCCTGCTAGCTATCAATGGCAGGATGTAGACACTAGGTACTGGCTCCTGATGCACTGAGGAAGAGGAGAGTGTCTTACTACAACAAGGTATGCACATGTAGAATCTGAGGACTGGAAGGGACCTTGAGAGATTATCAAATACAGTCCCATGAACTCAAGGCAGGACTAGATATTATCCAGATCATTCCTGACAGATGCTTGTCTAACCTGCTCTTAAAAATCTCCAAGAATGGAGATTTCACAACCTCTCTAGGAAACTTATTCCAGTGTTTAATTACCTGACAGTTGGGAAGTTTTACTTAATGTCCAACTTAAACCACCCTTGCTGCAATTTAAGCCCATTGCTGCTTGTCCTAGCCTCAGAGGTACAGGAGAACAATTTTTCTGCCTCTTCCGTGTAGCCACTTTTTAATCTACTGGAAATCTGTTATCTCTGTTATCCCAGGATAAAGCTGGGCTCAGGAGGCTTTTGGAATCCATTTCTTCCCTGCACCTTGCAAAGCTACACTGTGTTTATTGATGAGGGTCTGAGCAAGGATTAGATGTGCATTTCCAGGTAACATTCACATGCACACACACACAGAGAATGAAGTATCCCAGATGAAAAATCACTGTAGGACAAACTTGCCCCTAGTGTAATGCCATTGAATTCACTGGAGTTACATTATCGATTTATTTTTACCCTTTCTTCCTAATCGAAAGACATTTGGGAAATAGCTTCTTAAAGATATTTATGAAAAAGCCAGCAACTGAAAACTCCAGACACTAAAATAGCCATTACCAACTATCTGCCAAGCATCCATTTCAGCCAGCTCCACTCCTGTTTTCTGTGAGACTACCGTGTGCTTCCAGGTAACCCATGACATCACGGAAGTCACGTTCAGATAATGCCCAGAAGTTGGGTACAGTACTTTATTCCTGCTCTCCTCAGGTTTCAGCTCTGTGGAAGGCTGGGCTATAGAGCTCAGTTATTTACAACACTTGATAAAGTATTGTGGCCACAAATAATCCGTCGCAAGTGCTGGTGGGAGAGTCCTTTGCAAGCACTAACATGATATAATAGATAACATAATAATTAGGAAGCATTAATGCAATGATAATTTTTTATTAAATCTTTTAAAAGGAGTTTAGATCATAAACTTGCCACATAAGACTTGCAGGAGAGGCGAACTCTCCAAGCCAATTCCTCCTCAGGAAATATAGATGGGGACATTTTCCAGAACCCTACTCTCTCAGGAGGTGTCCCCATTGCTCACATCCCGCAGGCCAGCCACAGAAGAAGTAAAGTTGCTTCAAGAAATTGATGCCTTTGAAAGACTCTTTATAAGTGACAATGACTTTATAGCCAGCCATGCAATTCCTCCATGTTTCCCCCACATACCAGCTGCCATAGCTCCATCCCATTTCTCCAACCACCTCACCCACCAGCATCCCATCTTCTCGTTCCAAAACTCCCTCCTATCCCCCACCGCATCCTTCCCTCTTCCAGGCATTCATTTCCTCCACTCCCCCCACTGCACTTGCCCTTTTCATCTTCCTCCCCCATCCCTCCCTATAGCATGCTCCCAGCCCTGTCTTTTTTCCCATAGCATCATGTCCCTGGAGGGGTTATATTGCACAGTATCTATTTTTATGAACAGGTAATTTTTAAACATTTTTTTTTATTCTTACGAAAGATCTGCTGGAAACCTGAGTCATTTCAAACACTCCACAGACCGACCTTAGGGAGTTCGGCACTTGCTTCTCACCTGCCCAGCCCAGCCACTCTACAACCAGCAACCCACAGCCCAGCCTCTTCCAGAGAGCTTCCCACAACCAGACCAGCACTGTCCCCAGTTCCCAAACACCCAACATCCACCCTCTTTTCCCAGCTATTATAGGGAGACTGGAGTTGCTTCTTCATTTCTTAGCCATCATTCTCCTCTTCCCCACCCCAAATCCCTAGTAAATCTGGTCTGGTCCCTACTCCCTCCCCAGCAGTTACTGCCTCTACCACCACTGGGGTCCTGGGATGATCCTGAACCACAGGCAAAGGGTGGCCCTAATGCAGAGGGGACAGGGCTAAAAAGGGTAGTGTGGGCGCCACCCCCTTGACTGCTAATGCCCCAACTCTTGCACGAAAGTGCCCCCACCCACCCGCTCTTGCCCCACCTGACCCAAAAGCAACCCCCCGGCCCAAAATAGCCCCCTGCTATTGCTGCCAAACCACTCCACAACCCAGTGTCCTACCTGGCTCCAAACCACACAAGCCAGCTATTGCCCCACGTAGGCCCTGCAAGCCCCCCCCCTTGCCCATTATTGCTCTGCCTGGCCCAAAACCATCCACCTCCCTGCTATTTGCCCCAAACCCACCTGTTCTCTCCCACCCTACTGCCCCTTAACCATCTGTGGCCCACCTGGCCCGAAACCATGGTGGCTCGGTGGCTATTGTCCCACCTGGGTCTCGCACTCTCACTCACCCCTACCCCCCTGCTATTACCTTGGCTCTCACCCAAAACTGCCTGTCTGCTAGCTCCTCCCTCCTTGCCCTGGCCCTCACTCAGCTTCCAGGGCATCAGGCCAGGCCCGAGGCCCCCCTGGGTGGCCTGCTTCACACCCCCACTTCCCTCTATGACCTTGAGCCCCATACTTAACTCTGTGCTGGTGGGCAGGGGAGCAGAGCTGAATGCCAGGGTCAGAGTCTGCTGTGTGCACACGCTGCCTGCCTGGGGCACCCAGGGAGGTGGGATTCAAATTTCCTGGGTGAGGCAAAGCTGAGCTGAGAGGAGATAGACAGGCTTGCTCTCTGGCCCCAGCAGCTGTGCTTGCATGTGCCGGCTGTCGGGCTGAGATTTGGGGGTGGATCCTCTGCCCTGCTGGGAAGCGGGGACAGCCAGGCAGGGCAGAACATGCGTTCCACCTGATTTTTTAAAAAAAGTTTTCTGGGGCCCAGAATGCTGGCCCCTCAAATTTGAAGGCCCTGGAATACTGTTCTGGGGCATTCTGCATTACTTTAACCACTGTAGAGGAATATTAAACCACTAAGTTCATTAACTTTTAGAAGCAACTGGAGATCCTTGGAGGAAAAAGTGCTAAGTTACATGAATAGTAATACAATTTAAACTTAATTTAGAATGAAATGTAATGCAGGAAGAGTGTAAAGATGTATATGACATCAGTGGGTGGGTGGGGGAATCCACAATAGTTGAAACTAGAAGAGGTTAAACCTGTTTGTTCAATAGGTGACATACATATGGCAATACAATTCTGCACAATTGGGTTCCAAGATTAATACAAAATATAAATAATAGTTAGTGGCCCAGGCTCCCATCCCTCCTTCACAAGACATTAATGAGCATTCAAAAAATGAGAAGTGTGCAATTAGAAACTGTCATTTATCAGGTGTCTGTGATCAATAACCTCCTACGCACTAGAATAGAATCTGACTTCTATGTGAAATAATTTAACTTTTAGTGTTGGCTAGTTACCTGATCATACAAACCTTACTCACATACACTATGATTAAGCCAATGTAGTTAACTTGTGAGTGGGTTGCAAACCGTGCATTTTAGTTTTTATGGACATTAAGAGCTGAAATTGAGTGTTTTTACTCACACTTTATAAAATTTTTACTGACAGCACCTTAAATCAGGGATTCTCAGGGCTCCCCTGCTACTGAGGTTCTGTTGGCAGCTGAATTAAAGTGTCCCCCCTCCTCCTGCTGAAAGAAAAGTGCCATCTGAGGCAGACTGGAGGCTGGAATCTTGGAAAAACAGCCGCCCCCCCTGCACACACACACACACACACACACACACACACACACACACACACACACTCCATCCCCATACAGATTGCCCCTTTAAAAATGGCCAGCTGCAGTTCTTACTATGGCAACAACCTTCAGCAGTGGGCCCCACTTTTGGCGGCAGGCTACTCTCCCTGCTGGTGAGTGAGGGAGAGAGGCTTTTTGTTTTGTTTTGTTTTTTAATGGATACTGTCTTTTTAATTATACACAGCAGTGAATTTGCATTCTATTTTATGGACTGTCTGTAAATTTAGCAACGGTTGACAACCCCACATGTGAGATCCTGACCTTAACTTCAGTGGGAATAATCATATGATTAAGGATTGTGTTGTTGAGCAAGGGCTGCAGATTTAAGTACCTAAGAAAAAAATCTCTGTCCCAAACACACTTTTAACATAATTATCTATCTACTACAGACCCTGCCCAGACATTAGAAGCTGTTTTTTAAAGAGCAATTGAGTGACCAACATCAAACGTGGCAAAGAACATGACTGAGGCTTTTGAAGATGAAGACTCTGGGCAGTCTTTATTTTGATCCTATATTCTGTGAGGAAGAAACATGGCTAGCAGTCTAAAGTCCTTGCCAAGTTGCTATAGCTAAACCCTTCGTCAATAAAATGGGAATGGTAATAATCAAGCCTTTTAACCTGGAGTAGGCTAAGGATGGATGGAATAATACATATTTTTTGTCCTGTCACAAATTGTATCAACGACGACTAGTTTATCAAATTTGTACCTATACTTCACTATTACAAAGGACTAATTTATACTTGAAATGCTACAGTTACAGAGCTGCCCTATAGACACTACCCACGTTGATGTGGGGGCGGGCCGGGGGGTGCCTTCTCCCTTTGGTGTAGGTAATCCACTCCCTCAGGAGGCAGTAGCTAGGCTGATAAAAGAATTCTTCCATTGATCTAGTGCTGTCTATTTTGGGAGTAAGTTTGTCTTAACTATACCAAACCAGAGTGTATATTTTTTTCATATTCCTGAGTGACATAGTGAAGCTGACTTAATTTTCTAATGTAGACCAGCCTAAGATATAGCAGCAGCCTCATCAACATTCAGAGAATTTCTTTCATTTTGTTAATTTGTGGGAGTGGGTGGATCGTGGATGGGTGATAAAGCTGTGTGACACATGCAGTGGAACTACTATACTGAGCTCAGTGTTCAAGGAAATGACACTTGAATCTAAGCAATATAGTTTTGTTCGGGGAGAAAATGTACATCTGCACATTGATATGCAATTATTATTATTCATGAAGAATATCACAGTGCAGAAAGGACTCTTCATTCCCAAAGAGCACAGTATGCAACCAGGCTCTAACCAAGGGTGGCAACAGAAAATCTGAGGAAAACCTTCTTTTCTCAAGAATATATACATGAACATGTTAGTTGAGTCTTCCAATGGTATGACTGTAGAAGATGCATATTGATATTAAAAAGAAATGCAGAGACACTATCATTGAGTAAATAGTCAACATACTACAAAAAAAAAACAACAACAATCACTTCAAGGCTCCCTGTTCAGTCCTCCCAGAGGTGACCTTAAGCTATTTGAGACTGTAGGTGAAGGCCCATTGTGGGGCCCCCTATAGGCTCCCCGCAGCCAGCCCCCACAGTCCTGCCTCCCTGCCCCTGTGGCCCTGGCCCCCTGCGGCCAGCCCCCATGGCCCCAGCGCCCATCCCCTGCAACCTTGGCTCCACTCTCCTGGTCCTCCTACATCTCCAACGCCCATCCCCTACAACCCCAACCCTCACAGCCCCCTCCCAGGCTGTCTGGACCTGTCATGGCTCAGAGCACTCCTTTTGCCGACTGAGGCAGACGTGGCTTTTGGGGTAGGTGAAGCAGGCAACTGCCCCTGCTAACCAGTGAGTTGGGGATGGAGTCCCTTACTCCTTGGGACCCAGGCGGGCACCTGCTTCACGTACCACAAAAACCGCCTCTTCCTCTGGTTCAATCTTCTTTTGAGAGCTCCCTTCAATGGAAGCCTCCTTTCTCCCTTTGGAGTTTCTCTAACTGAACTTGGTTAACCTTTATTATGTTTAGGTGCTTGTTTACTAATCAGAAATTTGGGGCAATCAATTACCTGCAGGTGGGGGCGTTTGTAAGGTAGTCATGACTAGACTGGGTCCTAGCACCTATACAGAGCTGCTACCTCACCACTATAAGGTTTAGCTGAAAACTTGCATTTTCCCAAATATTTTTCTGTATCAATTGAATTAATGCTCTTTAAAATCCATGTTCAGGATTTGAACACCACTTCTTTGCTGAATTTGCCAAATTTCTAAAATATACAGGATTCTACTGTGATTTTAAGGCCTAGAAGGTACATTGACACTGCCAAAATAAATAAATAAAACAGGACAGCAAATCTCGGATCAACTGACTCAGGCTTATGTGCTGAGATTTAAAAGAGCAAGGTAGACATAGAATCATAGATTCATAGAGTTAGATGGGATCACAAGGATTATCTAGTCTAACCTCCAGCAAAGATGCAGCACTGGTACATTCCTGAGTCAATGGGTTCAAACTACAGCATAGTAGATTTTAGAGTAAATCTCAGGAAAATCTTCTGGACTGTTAGAACAATAGGGGAATGAAACAAACCACTTAGGGTGGTTGTGGAAGTTCTTTCACTGGAGGTTTTCAAAAGTAGGCTAGAGATCTATCTGTTTTGGATAGTTTAGACACAACAAAACTTACATCCTGGCAAGGGGTTAAACCAGATCACCCTTGTAGTCCCCTTCTAACTCTACGATTCCGTGATCTGGGGCCCTTCCTGGCTTGCGGGGTTTTAGATTCCAGGCTCCAGCCCAACTAGGAATATCTACACTGCTATTTTTAGCTCTGTAGCATGACCCAAGCCAGATGACTTGAGACTTGCTGCTTTTTTTTTTTCTTCAGTGAAGAGTACCCAGACTCTCACTGGACTCTGCCATAGGAAGGGTTCAGTTTTCAGCAGATACAATGTTGTTTGGAGATCCATGGAACAAAGCTATTCTCCTAGCACTGGAGACAATGTAGTTTCTGTTCCCTTTTGCAGTTGGGTAGTCCAAACAATCCCAAAGAGAGGGCTATCACTAGCAGCAGTGATAGCTCTGTTCAGGCCTAACTGTCCAAGAACACAACTTCATTAACTGGGGCAATAATAATAATAATAATAATAAATATCAAGCTCTTGTACATCACTTTTCATCAGTAGATGAATATCCCCATTTTAAAGATGAAGGTAGAGACACTTGCACAGGGTCAAGTAGCAGCTGAATGACTAGAACCCACAGCTTCAAAGCTCTTTTCCAGCATTCAAGCCTCTGGATTACAAAGTTTCAGTGACAGATTGAGGAACCTCTGGAGGGGGACATGACTACTTACATGGACCTGTCTTATGTATGGCACTCATAAGCCTTACTTTATCAGTGATCAGTTTCGTTGTTCCTGTGTAGACTATCGTAGAGAAGGGAGAGACAATCTATCAGTTATTTAGACCTCAGACTGGATTCCTTGTTCAATGAGTTGATGTTTTCATGGTGTCCTGTTCATTTAACAGAAAGGTCGATATATTTTCTTCCATTTGAAGCTTTTTTTTTAGGGCATGTAGCTTAATTCCCTGAGTTGCTTAATTCATATCATTTGTTGAGCTTGGAGGTCACAAGTGCTTGGGTAACTATGGCTCACGTGAGTCTGAAAGAATAGTATTTTGTTCACCTTGGACTTTATGTCCACCTTACATATCTCCACAGGAGCTGACAAAAATGTTACCCTAAATCTAACATTGGAAAAAGGATTACAGTAGTGACAATTACAAAATGTAGAATTTTTTAGGGATTCTACTAAAGTAAGTGCATCAAAATTATTCTAAACAATATATAGAAATTAAATACAGAATGATATGATCTTTGTAGAAATTTAAATTTAATTTCTGGAATATAAAGTTTATTACATCTCTCTTATAGAATTTAATCAAATGTCATTTCTCTAGACATTTTAAACCATTCTCCATTAAGTTTTAGCAGAATTTTCTATAAGGAATATCCTTCTGATTACATTCTTTGCAATTACAAGGTATTATTTATTAACAAAAATATATTAATAGATATGCAGTTTATTTTCAAATTGGACTCCAGTATTTAATGGTATTAATTTTAAAACAAAAATCTCCCTCAGTAGAAGCCAGTATTAAGGATTTCTGTTAGTTTGCCTGGACTTTACTGGCTCTTTATTTTACTGAGTCTGCCCTATAACTGCTCAGATTTTCTTTATTTCTTAAATACTGAGAAAGAAACATATACAGATTGAATACATCTTTGTAAGGGGCAAGGAATCTGGCTGCCCTCTGAGATGGATACAGGGGGAGGCCCATCCCCTGCAAGGGGACGGAACCAGGGTCTCCCATCCCAGCTGACAGGAAGTGGAGGGGGGGGGAGTGGAACAGGGAAGGGAAGTATAAGAGGGCAGCCTTCTCCATCAGTTGGAGCCTGGCAGGTGCTGAGGAAACACCATGCTGCCCTATCCCAGGACCATAAGCCCTGCCAAGCTGCTAAAGAGGCCTGGCCCAGACTCCCTACAGCTTGGGGCCTGGAGGATCGCCCCAAGTGGCCAGTGTCCAACCAGCCAGAGGAGACATCAGGCCCTTGGGACCTGAGTGAGCAGCCTTCCGCTGGGGAGCCAGACACCCAGCACCCTGACCCAGAGCCCCAGGAGCTGGAGACACCAACCAACCCCTGCTACCTGAAGGAGCTACCCTTGGCTGTGGACCTGGAGGAACAGCCCGTAGCCCCAGAACCTTGTGGACTGGATCCGCCGCCCGAAACCTGTGACCTTAAGGAGCTGGCTTCTGCAAAGGACCTGGCAAGACACTGCCGGCCCTGCCACCACCAGATGAGGCCAATGGATTTGGGAACTTCCTCATGGCAGAATACCCCGGTGTCCCATAAGGACCCGAGCCAAGTACCCCAGGGGAAAGGGAGAAAGGAGAACAACCTGGTCCGGTGGCCACTCAGCAGGGCTTGGAACAGTGGACCTGGGGCAGCGTGTTTGTGTGAGTTCTGCTGGTCCACACCAGGGGCACCCCGTTGCCACCTGGAGTGTTTGAACCATCCTATGATAACTACTGAGGTTTGTGAGTGGTGTCCTTTCCTGACTGAGCTATTGACTTTCTGTGTTGCCTGCCCCGCCCTGCCTGAGGGCTGGGGGCTTGTGGTACATAGAGACTCGCCTTTCCCAGGGCTAGAGACCACTGCCCGCCCCTCCCTACCAGCAGGCGGGGAAGTGCGGTGATTACAATCTTAATATTGAAGAATGACTTTGTCAGATTTAACAATTGAAAGAAGTGAACTTCCATGCTTAGTGCACAGTTCCATGCTTATTACTGCAGATTAAATGCCAGTTTCCACACATACCCTCCATCATGAGGAATCTCCTTCATTTCACTTCTATCTGCTTCCTCCAATTAGGAATTCAGTAAAACACTTTTTTTAAAAGGTTTTCCTTGGAAAAGAACATACTCATATCATGACTGCAGCTACTGGCAATCCAGATTAAAATAAAGTTTTATTTAAATTTTACTTTACTTTATCAAATCCATCTACATATAAAGTGTAGAATATATTCAAGAACTTTGGTTAGTCAAATGACAGGGAGAACAAATTCTGGGCACAGATCCTTGATATTCATTTTCACTGACACAGTATTCAGAAATACTGGTGAATTTTATTTTTCTGAGTTTGTAAGATTTTACAGAGGACTGTGTTAAATTCTTAGGATAAAGGCTGAAGCATGGTCTCTATGTCTATGTCTACACTACAAAAAGTTAGGCCAACCTTGTTAGGTCGATCTAATAAGGTCACCTTTAGGTCGACCTAAATTCGACCTTATTAAGTCGACTTAAGGGTTAACCCCAGTCCACACCGTACTTAGATCGACCTAAGGATTCGATTTAAGGATTGGGTCAACCTTATGGGCGGTTCTTTTTAGGTCGACCTAAGCTTTCATTAAGTCGACTAAAGGAATTTCTTGAGTCGACTTAATAAAAGTCTGGTGTAGACAGGGAGTAATTTAGGTCGACTTAAGGATCCTTAAGTCGACCTAAATTGCAAGTGTAGACATACCTATGTGACTCCTAACCTGCTCCATACTTCTACTCTGCCAAATGCACTGTGAAGCCTTAGGTTACCACTCTCTGTACCTTTGTTTTCCATCTGAATAATGAGACAATGTTTTATCATCTTTTGAAAAAGTATTTAAGATCTGTGAACAGAAGTGTTAAATATCATTATCATGGCTTTTAGGACTTACTATGTTTATTTGTCTAACCTTAACCCCTACACAGAGGAAAAGCCCATAACTTCAGTCCTATTCCTATGTATGGCAGTTAGGTCACTATGTAGGGAAAAATACAAAAAGGACCTGAATTCTCCTAGCTTCAATGTTAGATGAAGAAGGAAGACTGAGGGATCTGATTGAATTTGTATCAATGAGCCAGATTCTCTAGTATGCTAAGCCTACTGTGCACTGCTTAAATTGCACAAAGTATCTATCTATCTATCTATCTATCTATCTATCTATCTATCTATCTATCTATC
>ML685832.1:3577002-3630365 GCA_007922175.1 Pelusios castaneus
ATCTATCTATCTATCTATCTATCTATCTATCTATCTATCTATCTATCCTTTCAAAAACATCAGGCAAAGAGGGGCTAAAAATCACTTACACTAAAGCAGATGTGTCAAACATGCAGCCTGTGGACCGAATGCAGTCCGCAAACCTCTTCCATCCAGTCCGTGACTATGATCTCAGGGACCACACTCTCCATAACACAGAGAGAGAATGAGTGTGGTCTCATACACTTAGCACTCTGCAATGCTGTGTGAGTATCAGGTCTCGTGACATCATAGAGTGCTGCGTCTGTGAAACAACACTCTCTCTCTAGGAGAGAGAGAGAGTGGTATCACGGAGCACAGTCTTGTACACACAGCACCCCACAATGCTGCGAGAGTGCTGTAGTATTTCAATTTATGGTATGTACGGCCCACTTGAAGTACATTTAAGTTAAATCTGGCTTGCCCTAGTACATGAATCTGACACCCCTATATTAAAGCAAACATCCTCAAGACCCAGACATTATAGAATCATAGGTCAGAAAGGACCAACATAATCACCTAGCCTGACTTCCTGCAGGCCACAAAACCTCACCTACCCATTCCTGTATAAACCTCTAACCTATGACTAACCTACTGAAGGCTTCAAATCATGATTTAAAGACTTTAAAGTACAGAGAATACACTAGCAAGGGAGCCATGCCTCATGCTTACAGAGGCAGGCAAAGGACATTAAATAGTAACATCATATTAAAAGGCAAAAATATCAAGAAAGTAGAACGATTCATCGACTTGGGCAGTACTATATTAGCCAACACTTTCTTCTTGAGTTCTCTGACATCAAGGATAGAAAAGACATCCCCAGCATTTACTAAACAATGCATGGAAATCAAAGATATACAGGACCATAACAAACCTGGGAATTTTCAAAAGAAATGTTATCTGTGTGCGAACATATGGCTCTGAAACCTGGATATCTGCTAAATCACTGGATAGAAAACTAGATACCCTCAAAAATAACTGCCTATGAAAGTTTCTGGTCATTGGAAAAAAATAAACAGAAATGAAGAGATCTGAGAAATCAGCAGCTGGTTTCTACCAGAACCAGAAGATAGTATTGGATGTATTGGGGCATCTACTCTCGGTGCCAAGACACAGACTCCCACATGAAGCTGTCAAGTGAAAAACAATTGGTATGAAGAAATGAGGGTGCCCAAGAGAAACCAACCTTAAGAAGAAGTTCCAAAGGGGTAGCCGTGTTAGTCTATTGCAGAAAAACAACAGAGTCCCGTGGCACTTTTAAAGACTAACAGATTTATTTATCGCATGAGCTTTTGTGGGAGAAAATCCCACTTTGTCAGATGCTTTGAAGATGGGAAACTTACAGAATGGGAGAAAATTAAATGCAGGGGAGTGTATGACATAGGATCAGGTCAGGCTGTAACAGCAAATCAAAATAGGTGTTAGATATGAGGGCAAAGTTGGCAGCATCGTCTGTTGCAGGGATATGTTCCTGCTTTAATGTTTCTGTTGTACTGAAGACACCATCACAGGACCAAATCAAGCCACCTACTCCATCAAGGGTTCATTCACTTGCTCATCCATCAATGTGACTTATACCATCATGTGCCGGAAATGCTCCTCTGCCTTATATATTGGACAAACACGACACTCTCTGCGCAAAAAAATAAATGGACACAAATCTGACATCAGAAATCGCAACACTAAAAAAACCAATAAGGGAACACTTCGATCTCTCTGCTCACTCCATTGACGACTTGCTAATAGCTGTGTTGAAACAGATGAATAAGAAATCACAGCTTCAAAGAGAAACTGCAGAACTCTAATTTATATGCAAATTTGACTCATTTGCCTTGGGGTTAAACAGAGACTACGGATTTTTCTCTCATTACAACAGGTGATTTGACCTCACCTTCCTCTATATGCTGTTCCCCAGTGTTTGAATCCTAACACCTATCATTGAATCCTAACATCTATTGCTGTTACAGCCTGACTTGATCCTATGTCATACACTCCCCCACATTTAATTTCCTCCCATTCTGTAAATTTCCCATCTTCAAAGCATCTGAAGAAGTGGGATTTTCTCCCACGGAAACTCATGCGATAAATAAATCTGTTAGTCTTTAAAAGTGCCACAAGACTTTAAAAGTGCCACAAGTTGTTTTTCTTAAGAAGAAGCTTAGCAGGGACGATAGAACAATTTATCTCAACACCATACATAGAGAAAATGCAAGCAGCAGCAAATGTCATAAGAGAACGGCAATGATGTATTTCTACCGTATCCACCAACTACCCTGTCATGGGAAGGATGTTATTAAAAATGTACCAAAACCAGCTTAAATAAACGGGTTTCTTGAAAAACTAGCTCTTTGGCTGGATGTTATATGGAATTTTGGTAATCTCTTTTCCCCATTCCTCCGTGCATCTTCTAATTATCCACATAACATCAGTGATACCAAAGTGCATGCAGTTAATATGAATGGAGTGTAACTGTAACTTTTTTGCCAGTATTGTTTATGGATATTTTACCATTTTGTTCAGTCACTGTGAAGTTTCCCACAAGATTACTGAGCTGGAAGATAATTCTTTACATAAAATACATTGGGTTATACTGAATATTCTTTTGGAAATAACATTAGTAATACATTTGCAGTGTAACTCTGACTTTATCTTCATCTTATGTCTGTCAATATTATACTTTATCAACATTTATAGTTTACAAACTATATAATGAATCATCTGTACTGGGAAAACATTACATTGATTCCCAGTTTCATAAAAGAACACTATAAATAGACGGCCATGAACAGTAACTGATATTCCTGCTGGAATTATAGACAGTACAGAATTATAAACAGTATAGCTTTAAACTAGCTGCTTTCCCATGACATTCATATCCGGGAAGACTGCTGCTTGCTTTTATTCCATATACTCTAACAAAATGAATTAATTCACCAACCACTAAATGGAATTTTAATTGGTCAGGTTCCTTATTGCATTGAGTTTTACACAAGTGTTACTTTAGTGAAACTGGTAGAGTTCCACCAGAGTAATCCTGAAGTCATGTACTACTGAATCACGCCTATTGTCTGTAACTCAGCATTGCATGTATATATGTGCATAGCTTGTAAATACTTTTGTTACACTGCACAGAGCAGATACATTTTTAATAAACATGTCACAGTAAAAATACATGGTGATGTAAGGAAGGTTAAGAATCTGAGAGCCTCTCTTGCTTAGCAGCTAAGCAGGGAGGGGGGCAACTGATTTGCCTGGGCTTTGTATTTGCATGACACTCAGCATAATTTCACCCAGAGGCTGGGCATGATGGGAGAGGTTATGTGTGACTGGTTCAAATCCTCAAAATCTGGGAAAGGAAATATTGTTCTTTCATGATATGCTACCTGTTGATTGTATATCTGTTATTGACTGAGAAGCTGATGGAAAAGTCACCATCAGCAACAGAGAACTTGGAAAAGTGAGCAACCCTACTTTTCAGAGTAATAAAATGAGGTAGGGAGGGGTGTGAGTACTAGCTCTGCTGGAGCCATGCTTTAAGCAAATACCTACCTTCCTGCCCATTGTTAAAGGATAGACCCAAAGATTCCTTGTGGAGTCTCTTTTGTTATTTTGATTGAGCTGAAATCACTAGGGAAGCAAAAACTTCCCAGAGAGCTGAAATTGCTGAGAGCTGATTGGAGTCAAGCAGAAGATTGGTGTTAGCAGACCATGGGTGTGATGATCCAGCAGGTGAACAGGAGGTGTGGCAAGAGGGTGGTGCCAGGGGATGGCAGGTGTGACCAGAGGGTGGTGCTGCGGATCCAGTGGCCAGCAGGTGGAGCCAGCGGACAGCAGGTGTGACCAGTGGCCAGTGGGTGGTGCCAGCGGATGGTAGGTGTAATCAACGGGCGGTGCGGCGGAGCCAGCGGCCAACAGGTGTGACCAGCAGCCAGCGGGTGGTGCCAGCAGATGGCAGGTGTGACCAGTGGTTAGTGGGTGAAGCCAGCGGACAGCGGGTGTGAGTGGCCAGTGGATGGTTTGAGCAGACTTTGAGGTGGCAGAAGACAATAGGAGGGGAGGGTTGAGGCCCCCTCTCCCCCTGGTTCTTAGAGGTAGTCAGTAAAACTTTGATGGTCAGTATGGGGGTTATGAAGAAGTGAAGGACACACTCTATGTACACTGGGGGTGGAATGAGTTCTGTCTATTGGGTTTTGTGGGAATCTTTGCACTGTATCACAATCAGTGCTGCATTTTGATGTTGCCTTTATATAGTCTTTATTAAAAGTCTTATATGCTACACTTAGACTCATGCTTGCGAGAGAAGAAGTATTGCCCTTCTAGGGTGCCCAGGGAGTGGTGTGTAATTTCCCAGGAGACTGGGTGGGGGCTTGAGCCAATGGGTGGTGTAACATTATTTGGGAACCCCTAGAAATAGAACCTGGTTCTTTGCTGATGCCATGTTGGCCTGGCAAAGGGGTTACAGTAATATAAGACACTTGCAATATTTTACTAGAAAATGTGATAAGCAGTTGTAATTAACTTTATTATTTAACACAACTTTTTCTTAAAATATTTCCAGCATGGATTTTGATATACCTTTTAACCATTAACACTTGTCTAATTTCATTTCAGTTTTAAAGCAGGTTTCAAAAGCAAAGTTAAACCTAAATCTTATACTTCAAGTTCTGCACATAATAGACTGAGTTGATAGTCAGTTGTTTAAATTATTAAAGGAACAAATAAAATAACTGGCATATTTGTTTAACACAAGGTGTTCATTTATAAATCATAGCATCACAATCCAACACATGAGTTTAAAAACTAAATAGAGACAATACAGATTAAAAAAGAAAGGACGGGTTATTGGGAACTGGAAATAAAGGGTTACAACATAAAAATACAGAAGGAATTTGTGTTTTGTCTTGAGGTTTAGCTCAATAACCATGACACAATGAAGTTACAAAAACAGATTTCAGCATCTAAAATGGACATTCAAGTAAAGTACCATCTTAGAAGATTGACATTTTATTATATTTACTTCAGTGGAACAGCAGGAAGATGACAGTTTATATTGATACACTGCAATAAATGGTGACAAATGATGTGCAAAAAATAATTCAGAAGGGAATCTGTACAAATCAAACAATTTTATGAATTGTAGAGAATATTTAATTGCTTTGTATATTACCTTAAAGGATATTTTTCTCTAAAAAACCAAGCATATTTGTTTCAAGTTAGAGCTTTTGTCAGGTCAACACATTGTATAGTAAGCAGGACATCAGGCACATTTGTAAACCTAAAGAGATTTTTATTTATGTTCAGTTTGCTATCTGATGTAAAGAAAATAGTGTAATCATTCTGTCTGTAGCAGATAAAATATGGGGGCATAAATGTATAGTGTTAAATCTATCATTTAATAGAGCTAGCAATGTATTTGTTATTCCATTAACTAGATTAACAACATATGGTATGAACATACCTCATCTACCAGTTATATTGCTTGGTACATCTTATGCATAGCAGTTGATAAATGGGGCAATAACATGTTAGTAATGCTGGGATTGTCTATACAGCATCACTTGAATTGCTTTTTGTTCTTTAATATTTTATAAATTAATTAATATGACTGAGTAATAAAATAAAGACTTACTCTACACTATGATGTAGCAATGGAACATTATATTTTGAGGACTAACAATAAAATTACTAATAAATGGTAGGCAACTTCATGTGAAATAATATAGAAAGAACTTAAGCAGCAATTTTGTCTGGAAATGCAAACACTTCTAAACTAAATAAAAAACCAATCAGGAAAAAGTTAGGGTAAATGGATATCTTTGTCACAAATGTCAGTTTCATTCTACACTGTCAGAGCCATTCCACTAAGAAATGAAGATTTAACTTTTTTATAATATCTTAATAAAATGTGGCAGGAAGTAGGAAAAATGTCAGTTGGTTGCTCTAGAAATGTCCCCTGTAGCAAAGATGTGGTTGCAATGAATATAAAGGTGACTGTTCATACCCATTGTGGCGGATTGGAGTGTGGATGCAGATTCTATTTTTATCTGCCCAGGGTCAGATCAATTGCTGCAGCAGCTCATATGATCCAGGTCAGCAGCACATCGGGTAACAAAGGAAGCATTCCAGCCAATCGCAGCTCAGCTCTGGTTACAGTCTGCCAGCCAATCAGAGTCTCATTGACTGTCAGTCAATCAGGATGCTGGAATTTGGTTGGGCTCCCTCAGTCCCCACCTGGCCTTCGATTGGCTCATTCCCCACATGGTCCTTGCCCACTTTTTCCTTTTCTTGTTTGCGGTTTGCATGCTGTGCTGTCAATCAGAGATTTCATTGGCCAAGGACACAACTTTCCCAAAACAATTCTAGTGAATCAATTTTAGAAAGACAACCAATCTTGATTTAAAAATTGTCAGTGATGAAGAATCTACTCTGACTCTTGATAAACTTTTCCAATGGTTCATTTCGCTGAGTGTTAAAAGTTATTTCCAGTCTGAATTTGTTTAGTTCTAGCATGATGTCTAGGATGATGTTAGACTTCTGTACTAGTCTGAAGAGCTGTACCCAAACTGATGGATTGATGATTTATTAATTAAATACTTTCCATTATTGATGACTATCTTAGGCTACATTTACACTTGTGAAGTTAAGTCGACTTACCAGAGTGGCTACACTTTAAATCACCCTTGTTAAGTCGACTTAACAGTAGAGATAGCCATCCACACTGGCTTTAAGTCGACTTCAAAAGGTCGACTTAGCGCTATTCCCTGTCCACAGTGGCTTGAAGTCAACTTAAGGCTTAAGTCAACCTTTAGAAGTGGTGTTATTAAATTGACTTAAGCTGTTAGTAAGTCGACTTAAGGAAGTGCTTAAGTTGACTTAATAAAAGTCCAGTGTGGATGCGGCTTTGTGTAGGTCATCTTAAGCATCCTCAAGTCGACCTAAGTTGCCAGTGTAAAATGCACTCTTATTCCTCAGTGAATTCTCAAGATTCTGTCTCCTGAGATCTACTGCATTATGAACATTATCATCAGTATCATTAGAATAAGAGATCCTAGAAGCACATGAGAAACAATTTTAATTTTTCATAAATCTCTTTATTAACAAATACAGTAAGCCAAAAAAACTATCCCACAAATATTTAAATAGCAATAAAATAACTGATACTGCAAATTTAGCCAGATGACTGTCATCACTAAGATATCAATCTCCTCTTGGGAAAATCTGGAGTGTCAGTCATTATCTTTCTCCTCCTCCTCCACATCACAACCCATGGTTGTCATTCTGGCATCTTCCCATGCATTTTCACCCCAGCACATAGGCCATGTCTTTTTATCCAGAAGTAATCTTACACCTACTGAGTCTCATAAATATACATAAGGAATTGAACCCCTTTTTCCTTATATATACACTTCCACACCCCACTAGTTTAGGGATGCCCCATTTCTTATTAGCTATTGCCTTATTCCCCTAATTTTCATTAACATCTACATCAATGAGTTACCATAGCAACTTGAGAACATTACAGAATCCCCCAAAATGTTACTATCGGGCGTCTTGCAATATCAACCTGTACATTGCAGCATATAATTCACTCTATTGCTGCATAATGTCCAGCATCATCAACATCAACACTTAACACATCAATGTCAACATCAACACTTAACACATCTTTTACGGTAGTTTTACACTTTACTCGTACAGAGTTATCTTTTGGTCATCTGGTCATGCCAACCTGTTTCAGGTCTAATGTCTTGTGTGGCTAAGGTGAACGTTTTACAGGCCTGAGGTCTGTGTCATAGCATTAATCAATACTTATAGTTCACCCTTATATTCTAAATATTTAATACATTTTATTCTTGGCTAGAAATCCCTTTATTAAATATTTGTTACCCATACAGATATTTATAGACTGCAATCAAGTCACCTCTTAATCTTCCGTGTGTTAAATTAAAAAGATTGAGCTCTTTGAATCTATCACTTTTCTAATCCTTTAATTTTTATGCTTTTTCTCAGAATGCTCTCCAATTTATCAACATCCATTTTGAATTGTGGACACAGAACCAGATACAGATAAGGCTGTGAGCGTACACACTATAATCTTACTTGTTGCACAGCAATAGCCCTCTTGCCATGCAACAGGTAAACCACCAAAACGAGGGTGGGTAGGCTTACCGCGGAACAGCTGTTCCGCGGTAGAGCCAGTGTGTACACTCTTTGTGCTTTTGACAGCCTCCGGACAACTTTATTGTAGGACAAGGCCATGTGTACATGGCCTTCCTCATTTCCTAGCCTATATCTCCTCAGTTCTAGGCCAGTGCCTTTAACCACAAAACCATCCATTGGTTGTTGCATCAGCTTGTGGTGTTTTGTATTAAATAATATAGTAAGAGTCCATCTCTTACAAAATTCCTAGCATTGTGGTACCCAAATCCTGATCAAAATTTCTGGAAGCAATGATAATATTAATTAATAAAGACACCCACTCAATTAAACCCACCTATTTTGCACACGTGGATGTTTTTCCTCCCACTTAGACCTGTCCTTTCAGGCCCTCTGTGAGGTTGGGGAATCATGCACAAAGAGAAGTAGACTACAGATGAGAATGGGACAAAGGTTGAGAGAAAGATACTGTGTGTGTCTTGTCCCATATGCTCACTCACAGGAACTCTCCTTAAAGAGAACTCTTCAGCAATGTGCAACCACAAATAGTTAAGGGTAGGGCTCCAAAGTCAATGCCTAGCAGGGAAAGAACTGGCAGTACATTGCCATAGGAACACTGGGACTAGAAAAATGGAGGTGAAGACAGTACCATGATGCAGCAACAATTTCCTGAGTTTAGATCACTGAGACCACCAAACAGACAAAATAACCATTATAGTTCATTTTTTATGCTATGTAACTGGCTTTCTTAATGTCATGCACTGCAGAAAAGCAACAATTAGAAGGGATCTTATAAGAAGCAGGTGTAAGAAGTTGTATTTATCTCTAATTTAATGGACAAATAAGCCTAGAAAAATGCTGCTTTTTAGTAGCTACCATAGTTTACCATCTCTTCTCTCACTGTAAACCTAATCAAAAATGGTTGAAGGAAGGTCTTTTCATTGACTTCAGTGAGCCTTGTGTAAGGAGACAATCTGTGAGTGAAAGTATTAATTACTTTTCAACAAATCTTAGACATTTTTAATAGTACTAGGTTGTGAAGCTGCATTTCCTGGTATTGATTCACAATTTTAGATACCACAATGAGTCACAATAGGAAATACATTAGTAGGCTATTGGTTAATGCTCCAGGTGATAGAGTGCCTTCAGCCATGCCAAGCAAGCAGCAGTAGCCTACTGATGAGCATCCTGGCATGACTAATCACTTCCCCAGGTGCTGTTCTAAGATTAGTGATTAAATAAAAGGAAAGAAAAAATGTATACTGGAAATCAAAAAGGAGGAGGCAGCCAAGCAAGAATACACTGTCATTTAATGCTTACAGGGAGAAAAATCAGAGCAGCAAGAAAAAGAGATAATTCCCACCAAAGAGTTAAAGGGAATATTGTTATTGCTATTTTATTATTACACTGTTAAGCTCCAAAAACAGGCTAAATCCTCACCCTTACAGGTGAAAGTAGGCCCACCAAAAAAACAAGGTGGGGAACGAAATTAATGAAGTGACAGAGATACTGAAGGCCAAATATAAATGTATCTTTAACAACAAAAACAGAAAAAATAAGTTAGGACAGTTAAGTAACAAATGGCTTGTAATAGTAGAAACTGGTAAATAGCTGGCAATAGATTATTTGGAGAATTTGAACAAATACAAATCAAATGATTGGAGTGAGCTGTGCATTGGAACATTAAAGGTATGGTCTTAAAAGGTCTTGTGGAAATGTGAAGGTGCCAGAGAATTGACCAAAAAAGCAAACATGTCCCATATTTTCAAAGTAAGGTAAATCTTATAGATTCATAGACTTATAAACCCCTAGACTCTAAGGTCAGAAGGGACCAGTTTGACCTCCAGCACAATGCAGGCCACAGAATCTCACCCACCCCACCTGTGAAAAAAAAAACCCAAAACCTCTAACCTATGAAAGAGACATCAAAGTCCTCAAACCGTGGTTTACAGATTTTAAGGTACAGAAAATCCGCCAGCAAATGAGCCGTGCCCCTTGCTACAGAGGAAGGTGAAAACCCTCCAGAATCTTTGCCAATCTGCCATCTCGGGTAGGGAAAATTCTGTCCCTACCCCAAATATGGCAATCATTAAACCCTGAGCATGTGGGCAAGACTCAGTAACCAGACACCCAACAAAGAATTCTCTGTAATAATTCAGAACCCACCCCATCAAATGTCCCATCTCAGGCCACATACTTATGGCTGATTTCTAGTAAAATAATGCAAAAATATCAAGAGAGAAACATCACTAAACAGTAAGTGGATAACAAAATTATTCACTATAAAGAATAAATCATGTCATGTCATATGGTTAACTTGGGGGGGGGGGGTCAATACAAATTACAAGATGAATCAGGGAAGGGAATGAATTAGGTATAGAATAGGATTTTAGTAATTATGTAACAATCTTTTATACTTTTATTGTAACTGTTTTTCATTCTCTTTGTGAACAGTACCTAACTGCAGTATGTAATCTATCACTGAAACAAGTCTCTGTACCAGGCGACTGGGAAGTTGCCATTTTTTTTTAAAGGTAGAGAGATGATCCTGGCAATTACAAGCTAATGAGACTAACTTCAGTGTCAGTAAAACTGGAAGAAATTATATTAAAGACCAGAACTATCAGATACACAGAATAACACCATTTGTTGGGAAAGACTCACCCCAGCTTTTGTAAATTGCCTTTTTTGTTCACTCCCCATAAAGCTCTAGTACTGGCCACTATGGGAGACAGGATACTGAACTAGATAAACCATTAGTTTGACTCAGTATGGCAGTTCTTGTGTTCTTACAATTATAGGCCATGTCTACACTGGCAAGTTAGTTTGAATTAAGGAAGCTTAATTAGAATTGACTTAAGCCTTGGCCACACTAGGCTTCCTTAATTCGAACTAATAAATTCGATTATACCTTCCGAACTAATGCTTAATTCGAACTCGTTAGTCGAATTAAGTCAATGTGGCCATGTTAGTTCGGACTAACTGCTTAATGCAACTGACTAATTCAAACTAAGATTCCAGTGGGGCCATGCTTGTTCAAATTAAGTTAATTCAAACTAACTAAAATTAATTAGAATTAGATAGTTCGAATTAAATAATTCAAACTAACTTTGGTAAGTGTAGACATAGCCATAGAGCCTTCATCAGAATCAGACCATATAGATACTACCTCTCTCTCTCTCTCTCTCTCTCTCTCTCTCTCTATATATATATATATATATATATATATATATATATATATATAGTCTCAAAATCCTATTTGCATTTTTTCTTAGACTCATATGAACACTCTCTCACTGACTGAAAACAGCACAAATTTTCTGCTATCCTTACTTATGGCTTAAGCTATATCACCTCTTACACCACAAACACCTCTATCATTTTTCTCTTCTGCCCATGTGCATCTCTGTACCTTCCTCCACACTGCTCTTTAAGCCTTGAGCATCCTCCTGAACATGGTGTGTTATGAATTCTCTTAAAAACTATCTTCTAGTGGTTTGCCTTTCACCACTAATCCCCTCCATTGTTTAAAATAATTCAATATTTTTCTCTCGATATTATGTAATGGTAGTAAAAATCCAGGAAAATGTTTTGATTCTGTGATGGATTAATTCCATACAAGAGTTGTTCAGACCTGCGTCCCTGCTACTGGAAATCTTTTCCATTTGGTAGAATAATGCCGTCAATATAACTGAAATTAAAATTCTAAAGATAGTCATTTCTAGGTGTTATTTTCTTGAAATCATCTTGTTCTCCAGTGGTTAAGGAACTCAGTCCTTTGTATATTATCATTTGCACCATATAGCAGTTTTGGACTATTATTACTATAAAGGTAGCAACTTTACTGACAAAATAGATCTACAATGCATGTCGTCTGTATAATAATCGTATTCTGGCACATTTTTTAAAATTACTGCTCTGCCATCATAATGGGGTAAGAAGGTGGAGACAATTATAGGCCAGCACCTGCACCTGAAGGAATGTTTAGTTTAAGGTTTGGACTTCATTTATTGACAGGAACTATGCAGGAACTGATTCGAATGACAGAATAAAGACCCTATCACAGGAAGATTGAATCTCTCAAACCAGCACTTGGAATACTAATGCAATAGCAATCATATTATTCTATTATTTTATTATGGGGTCTAAAATTCATACTGCTCTGAATACAATGGGCAAAATTTGTTCTCTCAGTATTCCCACTGCACAGAACAAAAGATTCCAGTATTTGGATTGATGCCTTTTAGCATTCATGTGCTATAGCAGGTTTCTGCACAAGCTCAGATAGAAGGTGCAGGCTAATATGCTCAGTGAAATTCCACTCTATTACACAGCTTAACCAATTTAAACCGTATGCCTAAAGGCGAAGCACAACAAAGTGCTGAGCAACTTCAGCTCCCATTGAGATCAAGTTATACTTACTTTTATCTCTAAATGTCAGCATTAAATTAGAATTAATAGTTGTAACATGTGGTGTGAATCCAAAAATAAATATGCTATATAACTGCAAATATTGTGAATATTGTTAAGGGAAGGTCTAAATTTACAAGGTACAGAGGACAAGAGGTAAGGTGCTGAACACCTTCTTTCACTGAAATCAATGGCAGGTGAGGGGCACTGTGTATCTTGCAGAATCAGGCCTTACATTAATATTAATAATACTGGCTGGAAGCTTGAGAGGCAGAAAAAAGTGCCTGCTTTTCACCTTCACCGAAGAATTGACCAGTGGAACTGCTAAGCACCAGAAGAGGAAGAGACCTCTGCATGTTTTCCCTCACTTTTTTCATCTCCTTCCCCCCATTCCTCACTTCAATACTTTTCCCTCTTTCTGATGGGTTTAGTAATTCATTGACTCCCAAATAGTGGTGGTGGTGAAGGTGGAGCAGTTGATGTCAGGCAGGCAAACTGATTACTCCTTAACAAAGCTTCCCTGTCTTTATATGCCAATTCAAATGACTAAGAAAAAAGGAGACTTGGAGTCCTCAACTGCAGGTCTCCAAATCACATAGGCTTGTAGAGAAAGGCAATTCTAGTATTAAGAGCTTCTTTGCAAGTTGTTGCAGAGTATGAAGAGTACAAAGAGGAACTACCTGTGTGCCAACATCCCACTCATAAACAAAGCACAATGAGGAATGACAAGATGTGTCTGTCACAAAGATAATTAATAACATATTATCACCTTCAATAAAAACAATTAAATTTGAGATGCAAGCCTGCTTCAAGGTGAATAATTTGATGTTACAAGCAAAGTCACCAACATTCGTGGTTTGATCATGAATATCACAGTATCCGTGTTTTACCGAGAGTCTTAGCTCCTGAAACAAATGATTACAAGAGAACCTGAGCTTTCATTTTTTAAAAAAATGTCTAGTGTTCATTGTTGCAGAGAAAAGTTTCTAAATATGACCTGAGGCTACTTAGAGGTTCATAAATCAGAACTCAAATAAAAAGAACCCAGCATTCATTAGCTTAAAAAAAACCCACACACACACACATTTTTTTAATTTCATAATAATGGGGAACTTGAATCATGATTTTTGAACACTGAAATTGAAGTTGAGACACCTTGAGGTATATCAGTGGTTCCCAACCATTTTGTCTCAAGGGCAACAGCTATAGTTTTTACAACCCTGAAGGGCCATCAGTCTATTTAATTAAAAGTAAAATGTAATTAATTAATTTTACATTTAATTTTTAATTAAATAGACTGGTGTCCCTTCAGGGTTGTAAAAATTATAGTTGTGGCCCTCAAGACAAAAAGGCTTTTTAAAAAAAAATATTAAAAAGGGAGAGGTCTTTTTGGTTGTTTTGTTTTTAAGGCTGGATGCCCTTGAATATCCAGAATATTCCCCACTGCTGGGTCAGGCCACCCAGACATGCCCCCCAAGGACCTGGGCTGGGCTCTCTCCCCCAGCGCTGATGCTGAGGGTTGGACACAAGCTCAGCCCCAGGCGAATGTGAGTGCCCTCCATTCCATCATCTGTATTGGAATCAGTGATGGGCCCCACTCAGCCCAAACCAGCCCCAGCACAGCGCTCCCCATGGGCCAGCTCCAGTCCAGATCCCTCCCCACCAAGGTCTCCTGTCCCAGTCAGGGACTGGGGTGGATGCCCCTGCTGGGCCCTCACCTGGGAAGTGGCCCACTCGGCCATGGTCCTGGCCCAGATCTTTCCAGCGGGCTCCACTCCCAGCTCCTACCAACCATCTGGCACCTCCCTCCCTCCTCGCCAGGGGACCCTGCCACTGCTGCCCAGCCAGAGAGAGCCCAGCACCAGGGAAGGGAGGCAGTGGCCACCGCCCGGCTCCCAGACACAAGCCAGAACCAGGAGGCTGTAGCCCAGCTCCCATCGAGTGGCGGTGGAGTGCGAGCCACTTTAAAAAGCCCCACAGGCCACTTTTGGCCTGTGGGCCAGGGTTTGGGAACCCCTGAGGTATATTAACTATTTTAGAGAAGAAATTTCTTGTGAAGGTAGAGAATCTGATTTTGAGTTAACAGAGAAAAGAAATGGTAGTAATGTTGTCCTCAGTTTATTACCTTTATACCTGTACTTTACCTTTACTTTAAAACAGTAAAGAAATGCATTATTCAAAATTTATACTGATTTTACAATAAATGTTTCTCATTATGGGAGGATGGCCCTTTTCAGGGGAAAGGGAGTGGTCACAAAAGACTAGTTCTTCAAGGTGAGGGAAACTTATAAGTTCAGATGCATAGACTGTTAACAACAGATGGTATGGCAGAAGGGAATCATAATTCATTTTTCCTGAAGGGATGTTCAGTCTTCTAAAGTTTGAGAAGTACTGAAATAAATTTAGTTCAGTATTTGGCTATTTTGAAAAAAGGAAAAAAAGTGTTGGAGGCAACTGGGAAAGTCTCTAGAGAGGACAGCACCATTTGAATTTCTAAATCTTCTAAATGTAATTTAAGTTACTGGTAGAAATCAGTAGGAATAGCATTCCCCGCATCACACAGAAAAAATCTGATCCTGTAAGTAGCAGGTTCCAGGGGAAGCTTACAAGTGCTTAGAGAGTGAAAGGAAAGTTTTCAAACTTCACAGATCAAGAAAACACTAAGATTTGTTTTGTATAAACATTGGAATGCATTGATTAGAAGCCAATGCAGAAAAAAGTAGCAATGACAATAACTTCAAGTTTGACAAGATGGTTTTATGGCCTATGAAAGAAGCCCATTTTAAATCAATATCCCTAAATTTTAGTATGTTTACTCAAGTGTCAGGGGCTTAAATAACGCGCCAAAATGAAGACCAGAATAAATGCAGCTAGGTTATTATAGTTTTTCACAAGAAACACATTAAAATGAAACAGAAAATATATCTATGTCTGAATTATGCAAGAGTTTTATGCACCCAGAAATCTTAAAACAAACAAACCAAAGCACACTTTTGTGCAGAATATTACAAATCACAATCAATATAATCAAATTCATGATTTTGAGGTTACTTGCACAAAAAGTAAAACCAATGAAGGCTGATCAATCAACAATCCTGCTCATTGTGCTCAGCAACAGAATTCAGGAACCACAAGATGTCTGTGTGAGTGATCAAAGAGCAAGAAAATGCCAGCCAGGATAATGAGATGCTCCTGCTCAAACTGCTTCTCTCATGTCTACACTGGCAACGTTAAGTCGACTTTGTTGACTTCAACAAGGTTGACTTTAAGTCGACTTAAAGTCGACCTTATTAAGTTGACCTAACAGACTGGCAATACTTTGTCGACTTAACGGCTTTAAGTCAACTTAATAAGGTCAATTTAGCACTAATCCTCATCCACACTGGCTTTAAGTCAACTGAAGAAGTTGACTTAAGTCTTAAGTCGACCTCAGAGGAGATGTTATGAAGTCGACTTAAGCTCTTATTAAGTTGACTTAAGGAAGGGCTTAAGTTGACTTAATAAAAGCCCAGTGTGGACGCGGTTTTGTTTAGGTCGACTTAAGCGTCCTTAAGTCGACCTAACTTGCCAGTGTAGATGTACCAATTCAGTTGTATACATCAACCCATTTCTAGCCTCCCATCTGTAGTAGGTACAGGCCCAGTACAAGGCCCTTAGCAGCTACAGGCCCAGTATAAGGCCTCTAACCTAAACCAAAGTAATGTCAAGACATTGCTAAACCGAGATACGTTATTAAAAGTTGGCGAGAAGAGGATAAATGTTGCATAAACATAACTAAGCATATAAAGGTACCAAGACGCCCAGGCACATTCCATAGATAAGGAAGAACAGGCAGACCCATGCCAGTAACAAGAACATGATGGATAGTTAAAACCAACATGTACAAGGTAATAGGTGGCACCTAACTACGTTAAGGGGTCGGACCTTAATACATCAAAAATATTGTGAAAGTTGTTTTTCTAGGTGTATAAAATGTATACACCTTCACTTTCCTTTGATTGACTCATTCCCCACATGAGCCCCAGCCACTTTTTCCTTTTCTTGTTTGCGCGCTGTGCTGTTAATCAGAAATTTCTTGGCCAATGACATCTCTGATTGACAACACGTGCACAAACTGCAAACAAGAAAAGGAAAAAGTGGGGAATGGGCCAATCAAAGGCCATCCAGGGACTGAGGACACCCAACCAAAGGCCAGCATGCTGATTGACTGTCAGTCTCAGACTCTGATTGGCTGGCAGACTGCAACCAGATCTGATCTGGGATTGGCTGGAGTGCTTCCTTTGTTTCCCCATTTGCTGCTGACATGGATCATAGCAGCAGCTACAGCGATCACACCCTGGATAGATAAACATAGAATCACCATCCAAACTCCAATCTGCAGATTTGGATAGCCATGGATCTGAAACCGATAGCCGGGGATCTCCAGGGCTCTAGTCATAGCACATTCAGCAGGAAGTCAGGAGGGATCCATCTGAAGTAGAAATTCTACCATATAAACAATCTGAAAAATGAACAAAGAACAGCATCTTTTCATAAATTAGGCAATCCAAGATAATAGAACCCTAGAAACATTTCTTAGATAAAATACAGGGAACCCTCAGAATTAGAAGACTAATGGGGATGGAACTCTCTTCTCCCACTGTAAGAGAGAAGAAGAAAAGTCAGCTGTAGCCAGCCACATTTGCATGAATTATTTAAATTGCTTTCCATATACCGCATTTTGTTGTATTGGTTGGAAATGGTCCACATTCTGATTGTTATTCTAAATGTAATCATGAACAGGCATTGGAAGCAGGCAGAATATGACCTGGAATAAGTGTGTACCCTGACTTAACTTGACTGGGTTTTAGTTTAGGAATGGTATTCTAACTCACCAAAGAGAAAGCAGAAGATTTTTTCCTCAAGATCAAAAACTGTCCCAGAGGACAGAAACTTTGTACAAAGACCTGTTTTGCCTTGGATTTCCCCACCTTCAGATTCTAAACACTGGTTGGAACAATTATGTGGGACTACACTCAACTGTCCCACATTGAACTGGAGGTGGTTGCACACATTTTTTTTTTTAAGCCATGTCTGATTGGAGAAGAGGACAAGCAGAGAACTGACTTAGGAGCAAGACCCCACTTGACAGGTGATGGTGGCACCCAGCTGAATTTTCACCGAGGTCTGACCTCAGCACCAGCAGCACAGAGCTGATTCCACTGTGTCCCAGCAGGGAGACATGCAGAACTAACTACAGAGTGCCTTGACAGCCAGAGTGGTGAAGAGCTGATATCACAGGGACAATCAACCAAAACCACAGAGGTTCTGATGTCCCAGTACGAGACCAGGTAGCAAAACATCAGAAGAAGAGCAGGTAGCATAGACTTACCTGGACTGGAGCAGACAGGCAATCCCTTGACAACCATTTCTTTGTCTAACTGGAATCTAAGTGGACCTGCAAGTGCATAGAGATTGTTTTGTGATAAAGCATTCCGCACCTCAACAAGGCAGACATTTTATATGTGGAACTGTGGAATTATCCATATTCCTGATATACCGTTTGGGCTTTGCTCATTTTTCTGTTTCTATGTATTGTGTATATTGTTTTTATTTTATTTGCTCCTCCCTTCCTTTTCTTCTAAATGAATATATTTGTGGTTCCATGTTCCAAACGATTGCTTTCAAGTGAGAAGTGGTCTGCAAAAGTAATCATGGAAGTTTTAATTTCCCAGAACTAGAAGTAGTACAGTTCTGGTGGATGATTGAAACATAGATTTATTTATTTTAGGAGCGAATTCCTAGATAAATTGAACCTGGCCTTTGTTTCAGCTATTGGTATCTCTGAGAGAAAAGTTAAATATATAAATATACACTGGATTTGCATCTACAGCATGAAAGTCAGTATGCAGTGGCAGAATACTGCACGGGCCTACGGAGCCCATCCCTAATGATTCACCATGGGTGGGGGGCACCTTGGGCCAGAGGCTGGGCTCTTCATTCCCGCCCCACCCCGGCATTGGCTCACTCCCGCCCCACCCCGGCATTGGCTGATTCACCCTGAGGGGCGAGCCAAGCCAACACAACTGGTCGCAGTGCTCCAGGGATGGGGCCAGCTGGCATGCAGTACAGCCTCTGGTGTGGCCTTTGGGCTGCTCCAGAAGCTGTACCACCTGTGCCACTTGGCCCCACTACCCCTGGGACCTGACCAGCCATGCCAGGGCCAGCCACTGGCCCCATGGCCTTCCCACCCTTCCCTCCTCACCCCGCCCCGTGCTGGGACAGGACCCTAGGCTGGAATAGGGGGGCTGCGGATGGAGGTGGTGGTGGGGCTGCAGCTGCAGGCAGGGGTGGGGGATGGTGATGTGGAAGACCCAGGGGCCCTGCAGCCCCTAATCCACTTCTGTCAGTATGGATAGATTAAGAAAAATGTTTCCGAAAAAAGTGGACACAGTAAAAAACAATTAAAAACAGCAGCAACTCAGAGGTTCAGACACTACTCAGTCTAAAACGAAAAGGTGCAGTATGCTGTATGAGATCTAAAACAGCTTCCAAAGTACAGAGGGCTAGACTGCAACTGAGTAAAGTATGTGATAACAACAAGTAATGGGGAGTAATTTCCTACCACCAACCCTTTAATCTCCAGCTCAGCCAAGCAATGTTTTCTGATTGCGATTCTGTCTTCAAGATTGCAAAGATCATTTTGCTGTCTCATTATTTGGACCATTTCACACTTCTCTTTGCAACCCTGAATGGGCTCCTCCTTTTCCAGTGCACCAAAATTAAGTTACTCATTTTCAGTCTGGAGACCCTTCACAGGCTAGTGTATTTTGAACATAATCAGAATGTTGACACCTGACTCCTTTCTCATTTATCACTTTTTACTTTTTCAAACAAACATTTTTTGTGCTTTCTTCATGAATTACAGATGTTACTTGAAAATATCTGCAGATACACTAAGTCCTTCCCTAAAGTTCTCCTTTGTTATGAAACCAAAAAAACCAAACCAAACCAAAAAACAAAAATCCATCAACAGCTAAATACTAGCCACAAATGCTTGTGATCATCGTTTCATTATTATTTTGTGGTCCTCTGCTTGTTGCATTCATCTATTTCAGTTTATCATATACTTAGAATATAAACTCTTTGATGCACAGATCATCTCACTGTTCCATGTTTGTATAGTGCCTTGAAGATTGGGATGCTGATTTTTATGTGGGACTCTGACATGCAACTCTAATACAAATAATAATAAGGAGGAAATCCTGGGCAGTTCACCAAATACTCCACCTGTGAATTACTAAGTAGGAGAAGCCTTGGCTCTGTCCCCACATTTTCTGGCAAGGTAAACAGGGATAAGTAAGCAGTGTTGCTCCATGTCTTCCCTGTACAAAGCAAGGGAGAGCAATAGAGGAATTGTGACCCAAAGTCACTATTACTCCCAGGGGCAATAACTGGGGCAGTTCAGTTGCACACAACCCGTTGGGTTAGGTGTAAAAAGTACAGTCTAGCCCAGCTTGCACAGCTTCCTCTTCCTTAAGAATTCCATCTTTTCAATTAGTGTAAATTTTGCTCTTTTTGAAATGGCCAGAATGAATTATTTAAAATATCTTTTCTGCTTTCCAACTCCAACTTCAAGATACAGTTTATTTCCAAAGACATAAAATGCAGACAGTCTCTCAACATAAACTTTTCAACTTCAACAAAAACAGTGTGTGTTGGATTCAATATTGTCCTATTGAACTGAACCGTAAAACATCCATGTACCTTCAAAGGAGGAGGATATGGTCCTGTGACAGTTAAGTGCTGATAGTTCTTACTGATTAGCTTATAAAATGCTATGAGAGCCACTAGACTATCAGAAAAAAATATAACTAAGGTAATAATAAATGTGTATATTGTAAAAATCTAGAAAACAGTGAATTCTGGCTGACAGTCCATCACAATAAATTAAAGTGTGATATCTATGGAAGGTCAGGTTGATGGGAACATAAAGAAGGGATGAGTCTTAAGTATGGTATGAAGATAAAGATTGCTCCTGCTTCCATCTGGAAAACTGAAGTATTGAATTCATGATTCTGAAATATTCATTAATATGATTTGTTTTAAAAAAAAGTATTTTTAAGAAATATGCATACTATATATCTTTGTCTTAACATTTTCTGTAGCATCCATCACAGTAGTGATACTATCTAATTGATCCCAAAGTAATTTCGAGCTACATTGCAAGATCCCTGTGGGGCTTTGTATAATGTGTACTTTTTCCTTCCCTGGTCATAGAATCCAGTACTTGGTTCAATACATATTTAGTTTAAGGCTGGATTTTAAATTAATTAATTTGTCATCTGTGCAGCTATGTTTTTGCATCAGGAAAGGTGCCCTAAAGATGGATAAGATAATCTGAGTTCCTCTAGAAGTCTCCTGAAATCCAGATCCCATTGAATGTGAAGGCTTTATGTGAAGGCAGCTGTTTTGTGAGCTGCATTGTCCGAGAAGAGCACAGTGGTCATAGATAAAGGTGTGGTGCAGATTTAACTAGTATCTAATCCACTGATGGCCTTGAAGATCAGGGCCAAGAACTTCATTTTATACTAGAAGCAGGCTGGGAGCTAGTGCATAAAATGGAAAGTGGGTGGAAATACTCAAAGTAACTTATCCAATTGTGGAACTGGCAGTCACATTCTATGTAAACTGGAGTCTCTGAAAAGTTTCCACTTTCAGACCCAAATCCAGTGGATAACTGTGATCTATTCTGGAGGTGATAAATGTGAATCAATGTGGCCAATCCTCATCAAGAAGAAGGGGTGAAAGTTTAGGGATAATGTGAAATATGTTCCCAAACCAGTATTTCAGCTGGTCAGATTTTCAGGTGTCCTGTAAATAACCAAGTAAAGTTTTATATCCAAAGTTATCAAAAAGTAAGTAATAAACAATACTGAGTAATAAACAATAGCAGCTATATGTTCACGTGTGCTTTAAAGTGTATTGAAGTGGTTTAAGAAAAGAGAAATGACTCACAAATATTTAATTCTCAATCTGAAGGTTAAACTGGAAAGAATGGGAAGATTTTATACAACATCCTGTTCTAGCCTGGATAGTGTATAGTAAAATAGAAAAATTTAGACATCTAATTGCCATCTTCACCTATGAAGTTAAAAGAGGTTTGCTGAAAAAATTGCATGTAATCAATATGAAAGCAGCTATAAAAGGAACCACACATGGCACCCTGCAATTTAATTCTGTCTTTATTATTACTGCTTAGTTCTAGTTTTATATTTATAGTATGCATAATGACTGAATGGATTTTAGAACTGAGCCCTCTCATCCCACCCTAAAAGCAGCTTTTTTGACAGCTTCCGAATCAACTACTTGTTTTTCTAAAATCTGCCTTTAAATAAAATTATTCTGGTTTGAGGTTGAACTGAGGAAGATCTGATATTGTTCTTAGCACAGTGAGGAAGGAGAGGCAGGCCTAAAGCTAAAGGAAGAATAACCTTTAATTATGTTTAAAAGAGAGAGAGAAAGAAAGAAAGAGAGAGAGAGAGTGTATAAAAATGAAGGGTAAAATAACCAAGGGAAAATTAGCAGCAGCAGCTAACTGATTAAAATGCAAAAAGCACATTGTTTTGAGATTTGTGGCTATTTATATGGAGGAGTTAAAAAAGTGCTTTTCAAATTACTTGACAATGCTTTTAAAAATTAGTATTACCCATTTAAAATTAATATGAGTGATTTAACAGATAATATATATTTTTGTGAGACAATTCTTTTCTAATAAGTTACTTCACTTTATTTAAATTTCCATGTGCCTCTCCATCAGAAGCTTATATAACCCAATCCTATCTAATTTCACATGCACATTTAAGTCCCAGACAAAACTGGTGAGGATTTATTTTGGGTCTTGTATCTAATATTCTGTGTGAATGCATGCAGAACATTTAGGTTTTCTGCAGAGTATTTAATGGGAAAACAGATGATATGTACAACCAATACCTGTGGATTTTAAGGTGGATTTCAGATATAGGTATAAGAAAATAAAGGAACTTACTATTTATTTATTGATAATAAAATGAACCTCATCCATTCCAAATGCAAAGGGATGGACTCATTTGATAGCAAGAGAAGAATTTTCTTATAAGTGTTTATATGTATATGATGCTATTTTTTATAACTAAAAACTTGTTGCTGGGAGCCAGTACAGCCCAGCACAAGGAGGTTTCCAGCTGCTGAGAGATTCTTTTCCTTTCATTCTGGTTGAAAACTCCTAAAAATCACTTCTTTAAGCGAGCCTCTGCCACCAAGTGTAGACACATTTACATGCCTACTGTCAATGTTTTGATTTAACTCTCATTACAATTGAAATGAATGAATGAAGAATGAACTGATCTATAATAAATTAAAAACAATGAAATCAACTGTTTGCATGTCAGCTATAACCATTCAGTCACTTTGCTTTTGTGTTGAGACACTTCTCTTCTTCCTTTGTTTTTGTACTGTTTTGCAATGTAAGCCTTTCAGAGCAAGGAACTTGTCTTTTTACCCATTTGTAACGCACTATATGTAGCTACAGTTATATTCCAATAATAACATTAAGAAGAAACTTCCTTAACTTTGACATAGGGTTTATAAAATTTCATTCAAAGGGGTCTCTGTGAAGATTTGTTGATAGATTTAGCCAGCCCTTAGTCATACTGAAAAGTACCTTATTCTACAAATAGTCCCCTTTAAGTCAATGGTATGGTATGCCACTCAAAATGAGTCCAGCTATCAGAATCAGAATGTAGGAGCTCAATTTGTTGAGTGATCTTAAAGATTATCAGGAAAATACTTGGCTATTGTTGATTGAGCTGCTGTTTCAAGAGCAGAAAGTCCTGGAGGAAGGTAATGAATCAGGAGTCAAGTGGAAGCAAAAGAGATAAATGAAGCAGTAAGGAGAACCATCTGGGTGAGGTATATTGAGAATGATTAGAAAGAAATCAGGACATAGCAGAATATTTTAGACTTGAAAGTCTAGTTTAGAAAATTGGAGAATCTGTAATGGAGCTTTCAAAATATAAGACAAAATTATGTTCTCCAATTTGCATTGACGATCTGTTAGCATATTCTGCAGTTGTGCAGAACTCCCACTGTTAACAATGAATGTTCCCTTCATGAAACAAGTGCAGAATATGATGAGCAATTTGGAAGAGGAAACTTTTATGATATGATCAATAGCACATAATATAATGAGTATAATCAAATGTCATGCTTCTACGTTTCAGCCATTCACTTGCCTGGGTTAGAAAGGAATTTCCCTCTCCCCGTTACATAGTTGTAATCTGTTTTTGTTGTTTATTTTTTCCCACCTTTCTCTGAAGCATCAGAGATCTGCCAAGTCCAGATCAGGTGAACCAGTGTTCTGAGGTATAATAGAATATGTGTTTTAGATGCTTGGCTGTGGCTGGTGTGTTTTGTTCAAATGTGCTGGGCTAACTGGTGAGGAATTTTCTCTTTGGTCATAGTGGTGTAACCCATATGCTTCTCTTTGAGAGACCTGCTGAGGGTGGGTTACTGTTGTTGGGCAGATTAGCAACCCACAACTGGAAACTTCCAGAAGCAGGGAGTGGTAGCAATTTGAGCATGCTCCACAGTGTACCCTGCTGGTATGATGTGATCAGTCAGATGACTGGAGAGCAGCAGCCTGAGCAGACAGCAGGCAGGAGCTGCCTTGAGGGGAGACTATGTGCTCAGTGTTCTGGAGAGGAGCTGAGCCAGGAGTGAACAAGATGTTTTCTCCATGTAAAGGAGTCATTTGCAACAGACCTTGCAGACGTGCATATGGGACTGAGGGCTGGTTGCAGAGGAGAAGAGAAAGCCTGCATGTAATGCTACAGAGGATCCCAGCAAAGAAAGAAGAGGACAGCGATTTCTTGCCACTCAAGTTTCCACACTGGAACAGAGACTGTAGCTGAGAGTTGGGTGAACTCCACACAGACTTTGGGACTCTTGGGTATCTTTCATGCAAGGGATTGTTCTTGGTTAATTGTATTTTGTTTTCTTAGGATAAGGTTCATTTAGTTAGTAGTTAATAAAGTTCATTGTTATGTTTGTTTTTAGTAGTATTTTAATGTGTGAGTGTAGCTCTGAGCAAGCTTCGCCGTGAGTCCTGTACAGACTGGATCCTGGGTCTCCAGCTGCTTTCCCCCATAGGGGTTGGGATTGATTTCTGTGGGGCACTGGAGAGGGGCAATTAAGTGAATTTAGCCCACCCAAAGGTTACAGTGGCAGGGGCTGTAGAGGTTTTTCACCTTCCTCTGCAACGTTGGGTATAGATTGCCAGCTAGAATCATCTGGGCATATCCCTTGTAATCAATTCCTTCTCATTTCAAAGCCCTCTGATATTAGTGATGCTTTGGTCTCTCCTGTTCTTTCTGTGGCACACACCAGTTTAGTTCCTTAAAAACTAAAATGCTGTGGTGTAACTGAAGTTACTCTGGAGGGGAGGCTTTAACTGATCATAGGTGGGGCCTTGATTATCTCCAGTTACCAGGCGGAAAGGGACTTGTTGATCCTGAGGCTCATATATCAGCCTTCAAGCATTCTCTGGTACTGTCTGGAGTTTTCTGCTTGGTGTCCCCTTCTGGTTCCCTCTGTTTGACCCTTTGCCCCTATTCCTGTCCCTGATTTTTCATTTGTTGTCCCCCATATCCAGTTGAGTCCAGGGTCTGGTGGCTCCTCCCCTTAAGTTGGGGGAGGAGCCTTGCAAGCTCTCTTACTTCCTGGTATTCAAATAGTAGCACTCTATTGCTATGTCTACAGTGGCAAGTTAGTTTGAATTAAGGAGGCTTAATTCAAACTCACTAAAGCCATGGCTACACTAGGTTTTAGTTAGTTCGAATTAAGGGCTTCCTTAATTCGAGTGAATAAGTTTGAATAGGGTATTCGAACTAAAGGGTTAATTCAAACTATCTAGTTCGAATTAACCAATGTGGCCATGTTAATTCGAACTAATTTCTTAGTTCGAACTAACCGGCCATTGAAATGAATGGGGATCACTAATTTGAACTAAGCAAGTGCCATTCATGGCACTCGCTTAGTTCGAACTAAGTTTTCCTAGTTCGAATTAAGCTAATTCGAACTAACTAAAATTAGTTCAAATTAGTTAGGTCGAAATAACTAATTCGAACTAATTTTAGCAAGTGTAGACATAGCCTATGTTAGTGGTGTCCCCTTCTGGTTCCTTCTGCTTAACCCTTTAAGCCCCATGCCCATTTATGTTTTTTGTTTTTAAATTTGTTGTCCCCCTTATCCAGTTGATTCCTGGGCCCTGTGACTACTCTCTTTAGGCTGGGGAAGGGGCTTTGAGCACTTCCTGGAAATCAAATAGCAGCACTCTCTGATAACCATCTAGTCTGACCCCGTGATACTATATTTTCAGACTCTGAAGAATTTATGAGATTTCTAATGAAATTTATTTTCATTAGTTTTGTAAATCTAACATTTTATTTGATCATCTTTTGGGGCATTTCAGTAAATAATCTAGATCAGTCCTGCCCACTCATTAATGATGTAAAAGAAGTGGCAATGTAAGAAAAAAATATCAAATATGCATACATTTCAGGGGAAGAGCAGATCCCAGGATATGGCACTTGTCTGTTCTACCAACAGATTGAAGATATTACCACATCCATCTTGTCTCTCTTTAATCAAAACTGACATTTTTTCTCAAAAATTCTCTATAGAAATAGTCATTTTAAACTTTGGAATATGCTTTAAATAATGGGAAATTAGACTGCAACAGTTCTGGGAGGCTTAATTACCACAAGTTATTTTGCATCTCAGTAGCTTGTTTCAAAGCTCATTTAAATCAATGGAAAGACTCTGGCTTCAGTGGGCAGGAGTAGTTTCTGGAAAGGGAAATTTGAAAAGTTTTGTTATGATTACAGAATATACTGTATATACATCCATGTTTGGGGCTCAAAATCTGCAGTAAGGTAATGAAAGTGGGAAATACTTCTACTGACTTGGAGATGGTACCCATTTATACCCAGGATGAATCAAGTCCATTGATTATTGAGAATTAATGATTTGGTAATTCTGAAGTTGGTAATCAATTATATCTTATCTTTGACTCTTTAATTAGTTTAAAAGTTTATTTTTTATTATTAGTGAGTTTCAGAACCATAGACCAGGACTATGAAAAAGAACAAATGGTATGTAAAAATGGTATGTAAAACCACACTTAGGGCTCAGTATAGTTTCACAAAAGAATCTTGAGAAATATTGGGAAAAAATATATCATTATTTTATCTAAAGAAATAATGTGTAAATACTGTTAATTATCTGCTCCATATTTCAGTCAGACACTTCTTTTCACATCTCCTTCTCCTATATTCTTTGGGAGGTGTATTTCCATTTCAGTAACAGGTTTTTTTGTTTGTTTGTTTGTTTTACATAAATATAAAATATTTTGAGTAATAGTTTCTGAAAATGAAATTAAAAAATAAAAAGATCATTAACTATTAATGAAAAGGTGACATAACAAAGCATAGCAATTTGAATCTGAAGCAGTTTCAAAATGGAAACAATTATCTGAGTTCATTTAGGCCCCAGTCCAGCAAAGCACTTTTGATCTTTAAGCACATTCTATACATTAAGCAGGTAATTAATTGTTATATCTCATTGAATCAGGACCTACAAAACAAGTGATTTGAATGTATAATGGGAAATCCTGGACTCAGTGAAGTCATTGGCAGAACTTCCATTGACTTCAATGGGACCAAGATTTCACCTACGTTGTCCATGCAAGACCTCAGGTAGGTACTTGCCAACTTCCACAGGAAATAAAAGAAATCCATTTTCCACAGGAAATAAAATGAAATCCATTTCAATTAACTGCTGTTTATAGTCAATGATAGCATGTTTTAAACTAGTTTTAAATGAGTGAAGCTTGTTTAGATTTCTACAAATACTAATTTATTTACAATGACCAGTCAAACTACAGCATATATCTTCATGCATGACTATTTGTGCTTCTCTCTTTGAAGTCAGAGATTGTCTAAATTGGGAAAATCTCCAGAATCATATTCCTACTGCTGCCGCTGTCTAGACTTCTATTCCCATTTCTTCCAGATGGAAATACATATCCATTATATGTTGTACTTCATATGCTCTGTTTTCTAACTCTTCCCGTTTGATCACTTTGATGCCTCTTCTCATCTTGAAGTCCAAATTTTTCTTTCACTTACACTGAAGTAAACCAAAAACGACCCCATAGTTGTTTGATTTTGAATTTGCACCAGTACATCTGTGATAATTTGCCTCTGTATCTTTAAATTTCATTTTCTTTTACACAAAGACTTCTCTTCGGAATACTCAGGAGGCTTGTCCAGCGTTTTACAAGTCAACACTTAATATTCTATATTTTTTCCTTTCTTCTAGTCCATATCTAAAATCTGCTATACAATAACTCTTACTCATTTTCTACGTATGTTTCCTGCTGTCCATATGCTCTAATTGTATGATAACCCACACCTACTCTTTCACTCACTAACTAATGATTTTACTTTTATAATTTTTTTTTTTTACATTGAAACTATAGCCTCTGTTTCCATTTAACCACTCTCTGGGATGAGGAGAAACCCTTTGAACAAGGCAACAAAATTCAATAGGAAAACTTCAGCTAAATTGCTGTTACTACTGATTGACCCTTTAAAAGAAAAAGCTATTGGGTTTTGTTCAACTGTGTATCTTTTTCCAAACTAGCCTAATATTATACATCTATTTCCATAAAACTGTTTACCTTCTTCTCTGATTAATTACTTATGGCTGGTTTCTGCCATCTTCACTCATGATGAGTATGCCCTTTCTTTGCAAGCAGCACCATTGGCTCCAAAGCATCTACTTGGTGTACACAGATACTATTAATTTCAGAATATTTTTCAAGACTCTGGATGAATAGAAAAAGGCAAAGTTAAGGTTGTTCAGATAGGTTTAATTTTGTCATTTCCCAGCTTTTGAGTCTCAAACTCTGTAACCCTGAGATTCTCAGATTATAAATAATATTTAATGTAAACTCACAGATATCCACTATTTACTATTAACTATTTAATTCAAACTCATAATACAGATATCCATTTTTTACTATTTAATCATGATAGGAAGTAGATTTTAATTTGAAATAAATGTAGTTAAATATTAACATTATTTTTATGTAGAATGTACATCTCCTGGAAATTAAGCCTTATTAGCTTGCAGGGCAACAGTCATCCTTTCAAGGTGGGAAGGAGGGAAAAAGAAATAAAAATGTAGCAGATAGAGAATGCAACTTTCTCTGTGGCTTCCTGATTTCACTTCTGCATCTCTCAAACAGACGCTATGTGATTCAATGAAGTAAAATTAAATTATCCTATGTATACACCCTCTTTCTCTTATATATGACCATTAGTAGACTGATAAGGACTTTTCCATAGCTTTGACAGCATCATATATCAAACAGGAAAACTAACAAAGATAACAGTATTCCCCTACAGAAAAGCAGCTTTGATTGTATCTATACCTTCTATTTCAATTAACATGGAGTCTGTGTGCTTTTGTATGTATTTCCTGCATATCCAATTTTTTTCCCAGATTGCAGAAAGTCTTGCTTTAAAAAAGCAGTTCTATGCTATAGAAGTGAGCACCTCACAGTAAAAAATCTATTTGTTTTTGTGTCAAAAGAAATAACTTTAATCATATAAAGTTCAAGTAAAGTCATAAGAAAATTCAGTCTGTATGACTTTCAAAATTTGTGCCAGCTTTGAGATTAATGAAATGTATTGAGATGAATTTGAACTTGATACATTTTGAAATGTACATCTAAATGTGCTTGGATTTACATATTATCAGCAATGTTCTTTCTCTTCCCTTCATGCCCTTGAGACTCCAAGCTGCAGGTCTCAAATCTTTAGATTTCATCTCAGACTTCTTTTCAGAATGTTGTTTTACAATTAGACCAAGGAATCAGCTGTACAGTGCTTTAATACACAATTCTGGGGTTGAAAGAAGGGATTCAATAGTCTCACTATTCTTCTTGTGTTGTTTGTATTAGGCCAAAATTAGAATACAGACCACTCTGCTTCAGCAGCTGAAATGCTTAATTTCTACTGCACTACTTGTCAAAGCTCTGAAGGAACTATGTTAAGGAGTCTGAATACTCATAAGTACTGTTAATGTTAATTAGGTGGCAGATGAGCACAGGAAAAGCAGGGGGATGAAAAGTGGGCATATCACTCAATATAGTGGTTGGGTCAGTGAGAATGTACACAGCATAAATCCCTGGATATTGCAAATGGGGTATTAGTAAAGCATTAGCCTACAGTTTTTTTTCATGCAACAAAAACAACAATGAACATAAAAAGCACAAGGGTATGTGGAAAGGGTGGGTTCTGTCTCTAAGCTTTAATGCTTTTGATAGCATTGTCACTAGCACCTCTAACAGGGAGTGGGGGCCAATGTACTTGTGACCAAACACATGCTGCCCAGTTGGGTTTTGAAAAGAAAATCTCTGACAGAAGGCAGGGAGGAGAAAAGAAAGAGGGTGAGCCTAGTAAGAGGCATCTGGAATCCTGGGCTAAAGAAGCTCTTCAGGAAGAGAATGCTGGCAGGCACCATATAGGAAAAGAAGGTACTGTGCATAATATACTTCAAGAAGAAGTTTATCTCTAGAGGGAGAGACTGGAGAATTACCACCTGGCACGGGGATGGTGGGATGTCAAACCTTTGAGCAATCTAGTTGGAAAGAATCCCAAGAATGGGTCAACAGGAAGGACCAACTGCTATTGTCTCTGGACACTTGGGTTTAGAACTAGATGTATTTTCTTATTTGTGGGAATGAAGGTGACATTGTACCATTAATGATGCCCAGGTTGGGTATAAGCACAGATAAGTCTATTGTTATTCTTATACGGTTTGTGGAGAAGCCAATGCACAAAGGCTGCAGATCCACCCTTGTCCAGAAAGAGGTACTACAGGCTTTGCATGCCCTTTTACACAGTCCCTGAGCTAATTGGCTGCGTCTACACTTAAGCTTGCTTAAGTCGACTTAATTTACCCTGCGTCTACACTACAGTTTTCTTAAGTCAACTTAAGGAAAATAAAGTCAACTTTATAAAACCTCCTTTCCACTAGACCTAAGGCTTAAGTCGAGTCTCTAGAGTCGACTTAGGGCTACCCCACGGCTACACTGGCTTAAGTCGACTTAGGGCTACCCCAGGACTACACCAATGCCCTCCCCACCGGGGGGGGGCACAGGGGGAGCCTTGCATGCCCCCCCACTTGGCAGGGCAGAGCCCTGCCCACCCTGCCGCTATGCCCTGCCAGGGTCCCTGTCCCCCTTTGCCCCATTGTACCCATGTACAATGGGGCAAAGGCTGAGCCCCCTGGCATTGGACAAGGGGTGCACCCCCTGCCCCCGTTGACCTGCCCTAGGCCTCCCTAGCCCCACAAAGTCAACCTAGAGTGTCCAGTGTGGACGCTCTAGGTCAACTTTGTAAGTTCCCCTTTAAGTCGACTTTAAGTTTCAGTGTGGACACACAAAGTCAACTTAACTAAGTCAACTTAAAGTCGACTTAGTTAAGTCGACTTAGTTAAAGTCGACTTAAATACACAAGTGTAGACATACCCATTGAGAGGGCTCAGACTTAAAGCATGATTCTACTCTGAGAAGTTACTCTTCAGTGGCACTCAGTTCCTTGTTTGTTGTTTCTCAATGATTTTCAAAACAAATGTATTCAGTTATATAAACTATTTTTTTCCTAACTCTCAGTCCCATACAGGCAAACAGATATGGATCTCCAGCTGGATTTGTTCTTTCTTGTGGGTTGTAACCTTATCTATAGTTATAAGTTATTTTAACTAATTACCCACCCTGAGTTGAGGGTTTACACCTACTTTAATCTATGAGATTTCAGGCCCCAAGTCTCTGCCCTCTATCTATGAAAAGGGACCCCATAGTTCAGAACAGAGACTATATAGTCTATAGAGTAAATTATTTTCAATACTAATTACTTTTATTAATGAATGAAACCACACACACACTGCTATCTGGTAAAGGAGAGACCAATGCAGATATTCAGAATATGAGTATTATTCATACCATGCCTTGTGGAAGAACCCAAAGTGTTAGTCCTCATCGTCACCCGCACCATCATCATCACTACAGTGGTCATCATCTTAGCATCTCTTACCACCACAGGATACAGGTTGAGATACAGTTTTTATAATGAGTAAAGCTAATGCCAACTGGGGTTCATACATTATTTATGAAATGTTAACCCCTTTCCCTTATTTGAATGTCCACAACCACTACTTTTGGGATGTGTAATGAGGAGCTGTGGCCTCCCTCAGAGACTGACAAGAAGGAACTACCACTCCAGGGAATCCATATGCACTGTGCCAGAAGCAGGCAGGGCAGGAACAGGAAGTATAAGGGACTGGCCCTACAGCTCAGCTGGGAGACAGACACTGGAGAAGTATGTCTCCTGCCTGCTACCGGAGGCAGAACCCAGCAAGGACTCTAGCTTCGAGGACTCACCCTGAGCAGTTCAACAACCTTGATAGTGAGGACTTGCTTAAACTGCTGCTGGTGATTTACCCTGAGGAGACAGATGGCCACCCTTGCCTACAGGTTAATGAGCACAAGCGTGGAGCTTGTAGCCCAGGAATAGCTGACCTTGGTCCATCTGTGCTCAAGCCTGAGCACTTGTTGAAGCATTTTGGCAAGAACCTATCTGACTCAGTGGCACAATACTGCACTACTGTTAGGGCCTTGGACTGGGATGCAGTGGAATCAGGAGGGCCCACATCTTTCTCCCTTCTCTTTCCCCATATAAGATACTCTGCCAGGTTGACCCCAGTATCTATCCTCCAACCCAATTAACAGAAGAAGAAATAAATCTACTAACCCCCTGAAACCATGGCACATGAAAAACAGCTGCTTAATTAGACTGTACCTTCCAGAGTCTGAGCTGGGACCATAGTTCTATAGTGAGACTGAACTGGCCGAGCCATTATTTGGGGATAACCTCACCACGAGGCAGAAGAAACAGGTCAAGCACCTACTTGATGTATTCCCAAAGAGTTTTACCACTTTTCCACCCTTATCTAGCTCACCATCCAGACCAAGCCCAGAGACGTGGTGTGAGAGATGAGCTGATTCCTTCTGCACTACATGCAGAAATCTGTAGAGCAGGAAGTACAGGACATACTGGACCTGGGTGTTTTTGAGTGATCCTCAAATGACTAACACAACCTCATTGTGCTGGTCCCCAAGATGGTTCTGCAAAGACTAACTAATGTCATTGGGAATAAGATTTTGTGGGCTCCAACCCACTTCATCAGATGTGGCCTTTGGAGAGGGGCACATTTATGACTATCTAGTCTGAACTTCTGCAAAATACAAGTTTAAGAACCTAACTCTGTAAACTTTGCACCAAGCCAGTAATTTGTTTGATCAATAGCATAACTCTTTGAAAGATATTGAGTCTTGATTGCATCTGACGAAGTGGGTTGAAGCCCACAGAAGCTTATGCCCAAAGAAATTTGTTAGTCTTTATGGTGCCACAGGACTCTCGTTGTTTTTGCTGTACACAGACTAACACGGCTACCTCTCTGGAACAATACATGATGAACCTCAATCTGACCAAGGGCAGCTGTTAGATCCCACTGAAACTGGGATCAAAAGAGAAGACAGCCTTCACCACCCCCAGTGGTCTCTGCCAATTCACCAGGATGGCCTTTGGCCTTCATGAGACCCTGCAACATTTCAGCAGCTGATGGACCGACTCTTACTGGCTCATGTCAGGTACACTGTAGCCTATCTAGATGACATGGTCATTTATAGTTGCCACTGGAAACACCACCTGAACCATGTGGCAACCATCCTTTATATCTTAGGAGAATCCAGCTGAACCACAAAGCCCAGGAAGTGCCGAATCAGGTGGCAAGAGACAACCTATCTGGGGTACACCCTGAGGTGAGATATAATGTGACCCCCAGTCAGGAAATTGCAAACCATCCAGGACTACTCATCCCCAGCCACCAAGAAACAGGTTAGACAATTTCTGGGATCAGTCAGATATTATCAGCATTTTATCTTGTTTTTTGCCATGATTGTAGTCCCCCAGGTTATTTATGAAGGACAGAGTGCAATGGATGCTATGGTCCCCTGAATGCAAGAAGGCATTTCAAATACTGAGAGATCAGCTATGCCACAAACCTGTATTGTACAGTCCCAACTTCACCCACAACTTCATCATTCAAACCAATGTCTCACTGGTGGGACTTGGCACAGTTCTTTCACAGAACATCAGTGGCGAAGAACAATTGATTCTATACATCAATTGAAAACTGTGCAATTACAGTATTATCAAGAAAGAAGCCCTAGTAGTTAAATGGGCAATGGAAGCCCTCCGATACTACCTCCTGGAAGGCCCATGCATGGTGGTCACAGACCATGAACCTCTTAAGTGGCTTTAACAGATGAAAGATAACAACACCCAGCAAATGCACCGGTATCTGGCTCTCCAGCCATTCACTTTCATAGTGCAACAGCAGCTGGTGAAGAACATGTGAATACTGATGAATTTTCATGACTAGGGGAGGTCGACCAAGACATCCCAGAGAATCAGGAATTGGGCTTGAGGGATCTGTGTGTAGTAAGGGGCATAGCCTCCCTCTGAGACATATAAGGAGGGATTGTCACTCAATCCTGGTGGGCAGAACCAAGGAAGCCACACCCATCACTCCAGAAGCAGGGTGAGAGGAGCCAGCAGTGGTTCGGGCTGGGGGCATTCCCATGGCTGCAAGAATTTCTGCAGCCCCGGGAGGTTCCCAGCCCTAGTGACAGTGTAGTGCTAAAAACTGTGTTTTGGCAGATTTTGTTGCTATCCAACCCAAAAGCAGGTCAAGGGGAGCCATAGCTGCCTGGGGCAGGCAGGTGGTGGTGAAGGGGGCTTGGTATGTCATGCTCAGCTGGGAAGCCTCCCAGCTATGTCGTGACCATAAAAAGGTTGAGCACTCCTGTCCTAGACTACTTATTGCCCTATCTGAGGGCTGGGGCCCAGGGGTTATAGACTGTTTCTTTTCCTGCGTGGTCTGAAGAGCCAGGCCCATTGACTGCTGCCAGCCGTGTACTACCTGAGATCAGAACTCCATATAGGTAGCTAAATCCTGAAAGCTTGCCCAGATAGGTTTGTCAGTGAGGGGGCATGACCTCCCTTCTGGACTGACAGAGTGATAGCCACCTCCTTTACAGGATGCCTTTTTTCATAGGCTAACTCATTAATTACCTTGTACTCATTAACATTTGTCATCTTATCATCAGAATAACAGGCAGTTCTTTAATGAAGTCTCTAACATTTCACTCCAGCTATCAATAGTCATCTTATTTTGTCTACTCATCTGCAGTACATATTATTATCTAGATTCAGCAATTATTTTCAAAACATCAGCTTATCACAAACATAAACTGAAGGTCAGCAGGTTTATTAATTTACTTATGCTAATTTACTAAAAGTCCAAAAGCCTACTTTTGCCAAACTAAATATCTTAGGCTATGTCTACACTTGCACTTTTAAGTTGACTTTAACTAAGTCGACTTAACTAAGTCGACTTTAAGTCAACTTAGTTAAGTCGACTTAGTGTGTCCACACTTAAAATTAAAGTCGACTTAAAGGCGAACTTACAAAGTCGACCTAGAGCATCCGCACTGGATGCTCTAGGTCGACTTTGTGGGCCTGGGGGGACCTTGGGCAGGTCCACGGTGGCGGGGGGCTAGCACCCCCTGTGTACAATGGAGCAAAGGGGGACAGGGACCCTGGCAGGGCAGAGCCCTGTGTGTGACAAAGTCTGGATTTAGGGAAGCATTTATTATTTTCTGTGGATATCTCATAAATGCTATAATCCATAGGAACTATGTCATGTTTGGTATCAATAGAAAGGTAGTCATTTGCTGGGAATGATTATATAGGTTATGTCTAGGAATTCTATTTTGATTAGAAGTTAAGAATTTGATGTTATATCCATACTTTAACTTGTGTCATTCTGGACAAATGTCTTAGATGGGAGGGTGTGAACAACCATTGTCTCCCAGCAGGGAGGGCATTGGTGTAGTCCTGGGGTAGCCCTAAGTCGACTTAGGGCTACCCCAGGGCTACACTGGCTTAATTCGACTTTAGAAAGACTAATTAAGCCTTAGGTCGAGTAGAAAGGTGGTTTAATAAAGTCGACTTAATTTTCCTTAAGTCGACTTTATTTTCCTTAAGTCGACTTAAGCAAGCTGCTTAAGTCGACTTAAGCAAAGTGTAGTGTAGACGCAGGGCACATTAAGTCGACTTAAGCCAAGCTTAAGTCGACTTAATTTACCAGTGTAGACACAGCCTTAGTCCTCAGACCTGTACTACAATGTTAATTAATCCTTTTATTTCACCTTTATATCCTAAGTATATCTGATACCTTTTATCTCTGGCTACAGCATCATCACTGGTAATAAAGATTCTACAGGACACGTTACTCCCACACATAACTATACAACCAATGCCATTGTGTAAAATGACCTCAATGATGTTTTGCAGCCCCATTGTTTTTGTTAAAATGTATGATTGGTACTTAGAAATTATGTTGATTTTGCTCTGGAGAGGATAGAATCTAGTTACTAATGAACTATTGGGCCCACCATATATATTTCTTGTTCCTGTCCCACTCCTCTGCTTCTGGCACGGTAAGCATGGCTTCCCTGGTTCCATCCACCAGGAGTTGAGCAGCTGTCCTTCCTTGTCAGTCTTGCAGGGAGGTCACGCCCACTTGTTACACTCCTCATCTGCTCTGGAGAAAGGATCAGTCTCTGGTGGTCAAGAGACTGATAGAGACAGAGAGCATGAGATCCTCCAGTTTTGTTGTGTGGGAGGTTTCCCGAACTGTGTTTGGTATATGGCCCAAGGGTCCCAATATGGCCAATGACATGGGGAAATGTCACTTGGGGTTGCAGCCATGGTGGTCCATACCGGAGCCCTGGTCCAGATGGAGTTTGTGGAAAGAGAGGATGCCCTCTGGGCCTGGGTGGGGCAAAACCATCTTCCGCTTCTTCCTTATCAATGTCAAAGGAGAAAGAGCTTTCCATCCTCAGAGAAGAAAAGAAGGAATGGTGTGATTTCAAAGACGAGTATGGAAGTGGAGGCATGTCATGTCTGAGGAGAGTTGACTCAGGCATATCAGGTACAAGATCTTTAGGGTATCTGAAGTTGGGTGGAGAGAAGAGCATCATCAGCACTGGTACATGTATTGATGCCAAGGGAGAGGTGTAATCCACTAAATAGCTAGCAGATGGAGCTGAAGATGTGCTTGCTTCTGAGGACTTGCCAATTGCCAATAGTTTTGACAGATCAAAGGCGATAGAAAAGAATTGGATGGCAATAGGACTGCACAGCACTATATATGAATCTGTTCATGGCCCAAAACACAGAGATGCTTATGTGCAGTCCAAAGGGCACTGCAGATAAAGATCTCCAATCCCAGCTGTAGTATGAGGGGGGCTGCTGCATCTAAAGTGGATATCACTGGAAGAAACAACTTTTATTGTTGGCATTATTGCTTTGCACAAATTGCTATATTTAACTGAATTATTATTTGGGTACCATTGCTCAGGGCAACAAATTTCACTTCTAATAATCAATTTAATCAATCAGTGCCTACCCACACTGTTTTGGAATCTTGAACCTGTTATGCGCCCATTAGGAAGAATATACAGTATTACTGGTTTATATTTATCTTAACAAAGTGGTTTAAAACATGTCTGCTTCAGGGATATTTCTTCTTTTTCAAATAAAATCAAATACAGCCTTTTTAGAACATGTATTTTTAAAGCTTTTTCCTAATACTATTATTTCTTTAAGCAATACTATAACAGGATTGTAAGTGTCTATAGCACCTTTTATGCAAAATAATGCCAAATCACTGTTCTTACTGTATGGGTCAGATTGTGGAATTTAGGCAGGCGTTTTGACTGTTTCATTGATTCCAAGGTCAGAAGGGACCATGGTGATCATCTAGTCTGACCTGTGTATAGCAAAGGCCTTAGAACTTCCAAAAACAATTCCTTGATCATTCTCTAGGGAAAAAAAATCCGGTCTTGATTTAAAACTTATCAATAATAGAGAACCCATCACACACTTTGGTAAATTGTTCCAATAACAGCTTGTGCACTACTCCAAAAGGCTTGACAATGAAGCACAATCTTTTCTGGTGCTACTACTTCGGGTGGGGGGAGGGTTGAAAGTGTGAAGCATGTGTTAGCCTGTAGGCCTATACAGAATGCTGCTAACAGTGCACATTCTATAGGCTAGTGCAGAATGAGGAAGGGACGTGATCTCTTGCAGTCTCCCTATACAGTTTTGGATGCCTGAGTGGGGTGTGATCTGCAGAAATGATCATTCTCTGCTCTCCTTGGACTACATGAATTGCAAGCCTATGGCATGCTGCCCTTGAAACTTTTATGTCAAACAATGGATTAGTTAAAATTAAAATGTTTCATAGAACTGTCAATTTTGATGAGATTTTCTGTGGCAAAATAAATAAGTTTGACTTACTTGTTTCATTTTTATAATGTTAAAATATTTTTTGATTATATTGAAAAGTTTCAATTCAACAAGCTCAAAGTTCTGTTTAAAATTTCAGTTTATTTTCTTTCAACTCTTCTATTATATACAATACTATATTTGGCATTATATGTGCTAAACAATTTGAAATAATGTTTAATATATGCTATAATTTATTATGAAAACCACAAAAAATAAGCTAAACAGTAGACAAAAAAAAGCATTTTTACAATATCAAAATGATCTGATTCAAAATGATCAAAATGAAATGTTTCCATGGTCCCAAATCAAAATTTTCTGGAATTTCAATTTCATGGGAAATTTAAAAACTGTTGCTTTTTCTTTGGATCTGGAATGGAAATTTTTTTTAAAAAAACAAGGTTTTTTTTAGAACACATGACCTTAAAACCAGTTCACTAAAAGGCACAAAACAAGTACAAAAGTAATTCAGTTTCGTCAGACCTCTTGTATGAGGCATTTTAAGCTCCATGAATGCATTTGTTTGAAAAAGGTTGGATGGGCAGTATAGCATAGTTGTCTGTTCTAAACAACTTGTTTTCTTAATATTATTTTTCAATCAAAGCTAAAAGTAGATTAAAACACAGTTTATGAACAGCAGCTTTTCAACCCCAGGTGGGATTCAAACCACTGACTGCTGTATTTCCAGGCCCTAACCCCTATATCACAGGATAAGATGCCTAGCAAGCTTTGTGTTGGGCTCTGGTTGCTGTTAAAACCTATAAACATTATGCCATCTGCTGGAGAAAGGTGGGAAAGCACAGGAAATACAGACAGACAGATGGGCTATGTACGGGGTTGGCAACAGTGGCTCTGAGAGTTGCATGTGGTTCTTTGACTGCCCTCTTGTGGCTCCCTGGCAATCCCCTCCAGGGAGCCAGGTGTGCGGTAGCTCCAGAGTTCTGGCGGCGACTCCCAGGCCCCCTTGGCTCCGAGTCAAGCCTCTCCCCACACCTCTTCCCTTCTCCAGCCCAACTCCCACCTCTTCCCTTCTCCAGCCTGACTGGCGCCACTTCCCTCCTCCAGCTCAACCCGCGTCTCTCTCCTCCTCCAGCCCAATCCTGTCTCTCTCCTTCCAGCCTGATCCGTGCCTCTCCCCTTCTCCAGCCTGACCCCCCCCCCACGCTACGTTCCCTGTGACCTGCGTGGGTACATGGCCACGCAGCAGCTGTTGCACTCCCTGCACAGCTTAGAGGGACCCCCATGCAGCCCGGCAGCCCCCGCCAACCCCTGAGCTGGGGCTGTCCTGTGGCATGCTTGCATCCTTCTTTTCTTTTCTTTTCTTTTCTTTTCTTTTCTTTTCTTTTCTTTTCTTCCTCCCTTCTGGCGGCTGGGCTCCAGGGCTGTCCTGTGGCTTTCTTTCTTTCTTTCTTTCTTTCTTTCTTTCTTTCTTTTGTCCAGTGGCTGGGCTGCAGGGCTGTCCTGTTTGGCTTTCACAGCAGCCTTTCACACACAAGAAGCCAGGAGAAACTTTAAGCAGTCTCACTCAGCAGTAATGGGAGGTGATCAGTCTGGCATATAGAAGTCCTAAAATCTTGGTGTTGCACAACAAACAAGGAGTTCTGTGGCACTTTTAAAGACTAACAAATTAGGTCACCTTTGTACCCTTTCCTCTGAGAGGTGCTATGCCCTCCTTGGCCATTTCCTTTCAGAAAAATGAACATTAGGCATTGTCAGAGATTAACATTTTAAAAGAAGAACTGACAGAACAAAGGAAGATTCTAAACTGTATTAAGTCACCAGCATTGAATGGTATTTATCAGATTTTTGAAGGGAATGAAAAAAATCAATAAAATAATGAATTAAAAAAAAGGTATATAACTTTCCAAGAGTGATGGAAAATGTTCTCTTCAAGGAGGTATAAAGGGAAGTAAGTATTCACATGGTAAGAAGAAGAAATTCTATCAGGGATTATGAACAGGTTAAAAGAAGATCAAGAAGGAAAAGAAAGCAATAGATCAAAAAATGACCTTTTATTAACATTCAAGACTAATAGTAGTCTATTGTACTAACTGTACAAATGATCTTCTCTTGTTCAATGTACATACAATTTGAAAGAAGAGAAATATTTGCAGATCACAAAATAATTTAGATTAGTCACAGCTAAAAAAGAATTGTGAAAAACAAAGCTAAGAATTTGGAGAATCAAAGAGTACATGGCATTCTATATAGACAAATACAAGAAATGCATTTGTAAGGAGCAACTGAACTACTCATACAGATTACTGGAGTGTAAAATTCTTTAGGGAAATGACAAAGGCATCACTGGAGACAGCTCAATGAAAATGTCTGTTCAACACACAGGCACCACAAAAAAACAAAACAAAAATACAGTTGTTGGGCTATATTAAGAATGGGAAATGCTCAAAATGTTCTAGACATTTTATAAATTATTTCTACATCAGCCTTAAATAATGATCACTTTTGTTTCCAAACTCAACACACCCATCACAAAAAAAAATGATACAGAAGAAAAAAGATGACATGAAGAAAGATTATGAAAATAATTAGAACCATGGAGAAGAATTTATAAGAGGAGAGATTTTTAAAAAGGTTAGAATTAAAAATAGAACAGAAGTGTAGAGTAGAGCTCTTCAAAAAAACATTTTTTCTTATGGAAAATTTCAACTAAACAAAAATGCACCATCATTGTCTTCCCTTTTCAAGAAAGGAGATAGTGCATCATGGGAATCCCTGTCCAGAGTGCCTCCTGGGAGATTCAGTTCAACTGGGGAACGTGGCCCATAAAGGAGAATTCAGATGCTCAGTATCTTTCAGTATTAAGTGCATCATAGGAGAGGAGAGTGATTGGTATCTCACAGGAGGGTCTCATTTTCATGGGATCAAGATTTGTAGGCTCTATAGGATGGTAAATTTATTATTATGATGTGTGTTATTTATTAGAAACAACAGGACACAATAGAGACATTTTCCTTTTTCTTTAAGAGTAATTTTAGAAAACAGTAATTTAGCACATGTGAAGTATTTACTAATATAATTAACCTTTCAAACAAGTTTTTTTCCAAAATGTCAAGGTTTGCCATGTCAATTATAATGATAGATAGTTATTTAAAACTCATAGATAGAAAAATAAGTGCATTCAAATAACATGTTGTGCCCTCCAAAAAGACTGACAATAAAAATAATGCTTGTCTCATGATGGAAATTATGCTAATTAGAACAATACCTTGTAGCATACTCATCCGTTATGTCCCTTGTTTATGTTCTTCATCCAGAAATTTTAGCATTGTGTTATTCTTCAGGTTTAATTAATAGTGCCCTTGTACTGATCCTTTGAGAATTTGCTCATTTTCTGTTTGTTCTATTTCCTGATTGACAGGTTCTCTGCTCTACCATCTGGCTGACTTTAGCTCTACTGATAAGAGATATTTCAAAGATGATGCCCATAATGAAGAATGATGTAAAAAACAAATGTGCATTTTGTTTCATTTGTTAATCCAACATTATTGTTTCCATATATAATAGTAATAATGCACAAATAACTATAGTAGATTCAATAATTGTGATAATAATACGCAGAGGACAATAAACATCATTGGAACCAATGTCAATCATGTTCATTGCACACACAATACTACCTTTAATGCAAATTACCTTGAAACTTCAAAATCCATCAATCATATCAGGAGAATTGAATTTAGTTATATTATACTGATGAATAGAAAGAGAATGCTTAACTCAAAGCATATGGTTTAACTGTATCTAATATTATTCACAGTTTCAAGGCCAAAGTTTTTAATAATATCTTTGGACACTTAAAAATGTGATAGGTTGGAACAATTTTTGAATCAGACACATGGCTGGATTCAATAAGAACTACAGGACCAGGCAAGATTTCAAGAAGGGTGGGAGGCAAAAATATGGAACTGACTGCCTTTAGAATGCTAGGATGGTGATAGGAATTCCCCTAGTGCTACAACATTGGAAGCCGGAGGTGTTGTACTTGTAACAGGCATAAGGCCTCCAAAATATTGGTCCAAAGGTGAGTGTGCTAAACTGTAACACTTGCCACATCACTTCCCAAAGTAATCCTTTGCTGGCCAATGCATATAATGGAATGGGACAATGACCTCATTGCCATACAAACACATCACCTTCTCTATCAGCAAGCACTGCCATCTGCATTAGTGGCCTCTAGCTCTTGTACATCCATACAGAACCAAGCAAATCATAGTTGACTGCTTCATAGACACAAGGCAATAGATCTCATGCTGCATAGGCTCAAAGGAAAGATTTCCTTATGCCCTCTCTCTACTCATATAAGTCAGACATATCTCATAGTGGATGGTATTTAAATGCTTCTATATTAGTTTGTTGTGTTATATAGTTCATCTTATTTGTATCGACTGCAAACCTATATATATGACATATGGAGTCATGGAGTTAATTCACACACTACTTGTATTTTACAGAGTAATTCCTTGCACAGCACTTTGAAAATTTACTGGAAAATATTTAGCTGAAGTCAGTATTTAAGGAAAGTTAGGACTGTTGAATTTATGTGAATAATTCATTTAACTACACGGGGTGCAACTCCTGAGTATCCCCGTGCCATTAAATATTGAAACACTATACCTAGGGGTTTGAGTGGGTAGAAGAAGAGTGATCAAAATATTTCTACTGAATTTTTTTGGGAAAAAATCAAGAGAATAAACACATACCTTTGGACACATTGAGCTCCAAAGGTTTGACAAAATAAATTGTAAGATTGCATTTGAAATGAACGAAGTGAAGGAGTAATACTAGATAGAAACAGGAGCAAGATGTAAAGATCCTGGGGATGTGACCAGAGATTTTCATCCCAGAATATCTAAAGCTATAAGGTAAGTGTAAGAGGGAAATTGGCAGAAAAACCTCAGAAGGGGTTTAAATTCCTGCAGGTAGCAGCAAAGGGTGATAGCTGGTTATAAAGTAACAACAGTAAATAGGACCAGTTGCAAAGTAACAGTAGTGATTGAGAACAATTGCAACGTAGCAACAGTAATTAGGAATGTTTTGTGTTATATAAATAGGGTAATTCCAAAGGGGTAGCCGTGGGATTTTCTCCCACGAAAGCTCATGCGATAAATAAATCTGTTAGTCTTTAAAAGTGCCACAGGACTCTGTTATAAATAGGGTAGTTAGCAACCAGAGATAAGTGTAGCAGAGGTTATTAGGTCATTTCAACTTGTGATTGATCAGTGGTTTCGCCTTTTTCCCTGCTCTCAAAGAAGCCCCGTACATGCACATTTCTTTTAACAGCACCGGCATTCTATTTAATAAACTTTATATTTCTTGACTATACTAATCTTTAACACTTCTCCTTTTCCTTTCTGAATAATCTTCTATTTCCCACTCTCCCTCTTCCATATCTTGGTACATTCCTGATCAGTGTCGAATAGAGGGGAATTATCACATCCCTCGATCTGCTGGCAATACTCCTACTGATGCAGACCAATATGCCATTGGCTTTTTAGGTAACAAGAGCACACTGTTGATATCCATCTTCCCATCCACAATAACCCCCAGGTCCTTTTCTACAGTGCTGCTACTTAGCCAATCAGTCCCCATCCTGTAGCAGTGCATGGGATTTTTCCGTCCTAAGTGCAGGACTTTGCACTTGTCCTTTTTGAACCTCATGAGATTTCTTTTGGGCCAGTGTTCTAATTTGTCTAAGTCTCCCTGAATCCTGTCCCTGCCATCCAGCGTGTCTACCATTTCTCCCAGCTTGGTGTCATCTGAGAACTTACTGAGCGTGCAGTGAATCCCATCATCCAGATCATTAATGAAGATGTTGAACAGAACCGGCTCCAGGACCGACCCCTGGGGCACTCCACTCATTACTGGTTACCAACTAGACATTGCACCATTGATTCCTACCCACTGAGCCCGTTAATCAGTTTTCTATCCACCTTACAGTCCAGTCATCCAACCCATACTTCCTTAACTTGCCGATGAGAATTCTGTGGGAAACTATGTCAAGAGCCTTGCTAAAGTCGAGGTATATTATGTCAACTGCTATTCCCGCATCCACAAATCCAGTCATCTCATCATAGAAGGCAATCAGCTTGGTCAGGCATGATTTGCCCTTGGTGAATCCATGCTAACTGTTCCTGATCACTCTATTTTCCTCCAGGTGTTTCAGGAAGGGTTCTTTGAGGACCTGCTCCACGATTTTTCCATGATTGCTTATGTTGCTTAACAGTCTTCTAAAAACTAAGCCTTATCAAAGGCTTTCTGAACATCTACATCCACTGGATCATCCATGTCGACATGCTTGTTGACCCCTCTCAAAGAACTCTAGTAGACTGCAATAAATGATATCACTTTACAAAAACCCGCTGTTCTGTAATAAAACATATTCACCTATATGTCTGGTAATTCTGTTCTTTACTATAGTTTCAACCAATTTACCTGTACTAAAATTAGTCTTACCAGCCAGGTTGATTTCTGAAATCTTTTCTTTTTAAATTGACATTACATTAGCTATCCTCTAGTCATCTGATATAGAAACTCATTTAAATAATACGTTAAATATCACAGTTAGTAGCTCTGCAATTTCATATTTAACTTGCTTCAGAACGCTATGGTGGATACCATCTGGTCCTGGTGACTTACTGCTATTTAATTTATCAATTTCTTCAGAAACCTCTTCTAATGACACCTCAGTCTAGAATAGTTTCTCAGATTTGTAACCTAAAAAAGAAAGGGTGGGGATGGGGATTCAGGTTTGGGCATCTTCCTCACATCCTTAGCTGTGAAGATGATGACATCTCAGTCTGGGGCAGTTCCTCTGATTTGACAGCTAAAAAGAATGAATCACATTCAGGCATCTCCCTCACATCGGCTATGTCTACACTTGCACTTTTAAGTCGACTTAGTGTGTCTACACTTAAAATTAAAGTCGACTTAAAGGGGAACTTACAAAGTCGACCTAGAGCATCCACACTGGATGCTCTAGGTCGACTTTGTGGGGCTAGGGGGACCTTGGGCAGGTCCACAGTGGCGGGGGGGTACTCCCTGTGTACAATGGGGCAAAGGGGGACAGGGACCCTGGCAGGGCAGAGCCCTGTGTGTGATGCTGTCTGGATTTAGGGAAGCATTTATGATATTATTTTCTAAGGTTATCTCATAAATGCTATAATCCATAGGAACTATGTCATGTTTGGTATCAATAGAAAGGTAGTCATTTGCTGGGAATGATTATATAGTTTATGTCTAGGAATTCTATTTCGATGAGAATTTGATGTTATATCCATACTTTACAATTTGATGTTATATCCATACTTTAACTTGTGTCATTCTGGACAAATGTCTTAGACGGGAGGGTGTGAACAACCATTGTCTCCTTAATGTTAAGGAATCTGCCAGGTGATGTGGTCCCAGGGAGTATCCTGATGAGCCATTGAGGACATAAAGAATACAACCATTGTATCCTTAATGGCTCATCAGTTTACTCCCTGGGACCACATCACCTGGCAGATTCCTTAGCATTAAGGAGACAATGGTTGTTCACACCCTCCCATCTAAGACATTTGTCCAGAATGACACAAGTTAAAGTATGGATATAACATCAAATTGTAAAGTATGGATATAACATCAAATTCTCATCGAAATAGAATTCCTAGACATAAACTATATAATCATTCCCAGCAAATGACTACCTTTCTATTGATACCAAACATGACATAATTCCTATGGATTATAGCATTTATGAGATATCCATAGAAAGTAATATCATAAATGCTTCCCTAAATCCAGACAGTGTCACACGACTTAGGGCTACCCCAGGGCTACACTGGCTTAATTCGACTTGAGAAAGTCGAATTAAGCCTTAGGTCGAGTAGAAAGGTGGTTTAATAAAGTCGACTTAATTTTCATTGTCTACTTAAGCAAGCTGCTTAAGTCGACTTAAGCAAAGTGTAGTGTAGACGCAGGGCACATTAAGTCGATGTAAGCCAAGCTTACGTCGACTTAATTTTCCAGTGTAGACGCAGCCATTCTCAGCTGTGAAAACTGATGCAAAGAATTAATTTAGTTTCTCCTCAATAGACTTATCTTCTTTGAGTGCTCCTTTAGCATCTCAATCATCCAAAGGCCCCATTGATTGTTTAGCAGTCTTTCTGCTTCTGATATACCTTTTTGATTGGCGTTAGACGAGCTGTTGCATAGAGAACTCAAATAGCAAAAGCTGGAGAGTGCTTCAATAGTTTCATTATTCAAAAAGATTGGAGTCACAGGTGGACCTATTAATAGGTTTTACAGCTTAGTCTTTGAGTAAGAAACATTGAGACCAGCCTTGGCTGACTTCTCCTCCATTTCCTGGAGTGTCTTGCGAAATTTACCTGGACACTGTATTAGAATAAAATCATCACCATAATCAAGGGTGAGGGCAAGATATTACCAATGTTAATGCCTCTGGACCTGATAGAATGCTGCATTATGAAATCCCATGTCCAATATGGATTGGCTGAAGATTGATTTAAAGTCAGCTGACAGAGGCCTTCAACTCAGAATTCAGTATAGAGGAGGCAGTTCTTTCAGAAGGCTTCCATATTTGCATATGAATCTAGGAAATCCTGAGGCGTTTCCCAGTATGATGTTACTCAGAGCATATTTCTATTTTTACTGTATGTTTATATTTCTGCATATTTTAATAAGTATTCTTTCTTTTGTCAAGATAGCAAATATCACTGCAGTAATATGGCAGCTTTATTTACATTATTATTTACTAATTGTAAGAAAATCAATTGGTAATTCCATGAGTATCATGCAACATAGGGAATGACTCAACACTCAAGGAACAGTCAGCTATAGATATGTGGTACCATGATAATAAGTGAGATTTCTTTTAATAATATGCACCTGTGAGTATTATCGCTTAACCATGTGCCAAATAGAGAGATGTTCAAGACAGTGTATTAAACCAACGATAAACAAACCTTGATGCCTGGTTGATGCCTTGACATTGATTATCACATACAAAATATAATTCATGTAATCGTAATGGATATTTTCCACATAATGTTTTGTTGTGGATAGTTGCATGGAAATAGGATCTTTTTTTCTTAAATGTCTTTGTTTATTAAGTGTTCACTAGCCATTACCACTTATTTACCATAAAATAAAATAATCCAAAAGTCAGAGCATTTGTGAAATCCGGATATTAATATTGGACCAGAACGGTTTTAGGATCAATTATTTAATATTTGTAAAAAAACTTTGACCATATAAAGTGCTATAGAAGAATTATTATTATGTTTAAGATTTAACATTTAAATAATATTTGCATGATTTTTAATATTCTGGCCCCTGTTGAAGCTTTTATAGCACCATTATAAAACAGAGGATGTGTTTTATAAATAAATGTTGTATCCGATAGGGAGTTATATTTCTTGGTCTAAATCCTGACTTTCTATTACACAGGATTAAGGAGCATTGGGACTCTATATTGACCTTACTGATACTGAGGACACTCAGGCTAGTACATTAGGAACTCAAATGCCTTCAAGAAGACACTTTCTGATCTGCAAGGAGAACCTGTCCATAGGGACATCAGAGAATGCAAGTCTTCCCCGCAAAGCACTTCTCTGTGCCATCACTCTCATATGACAAAGTTAGGGAAAGGCAGCATGGCCATAGAGCAATTCAGCAGTCAGAGCTGAGGTGCGGTTCCCTACAATTAATTGTAATTGGTCTCCAGAGTACATTATTAGGCTTGGCCACAGATGTCCAGGCACTCTGTATCCACAATATAAGTGAACACTGTGTTACCAACAGTGAATAATCTATCTCTATTATTATCCTGTGGTATTCTATTTGATTTCTACATCTAGAAGCCTTCCAGGCAAAATGATATTGGTGGATTGGTTTGAGGGAGAGAGCCCTATTATACTGGCCAGAACTAGACTAAAAAGATGATATTTAGAATGTATGGCCATTAATTAAATTTTAGAGGACAGATAGGAGATTTTCAGGTAATATGCTATGTTAGTTGGAAAAGAGCTTACCTTAACTCTGTCTGAAGAGCAATCCAATGTAGATTCATTAATGGCACTCACATACTGCCAAAGCTGCAATTTTTAATGGTCATACTAAACAGCTTTTTTTTCAAGTGAAAGCAAACACAGAACAGCAATTTTGCTGGAGCAGTTGAATGAGACCTTTTATAAATCCAGTGTTGTAGAATTAAATCAAGAACTCAGATAGGTAGAATGGAAATAATGAAACGAGGGAGTTTATAATTGTAGAGTTAAGGGTTAGCAATTCAGATATAAAGAACACTTCGAAAAATGACAGTTGGACAGTTTTACATCTGCCACTCAATGTTCTGTAGGCTGGAAAGGATGGCATAATGGAAGAACTATTTGTAAAGGTTTTGAGAAAGCATAGAGAAGTATAATTTATGTGGAGAAACTGTGTTCCATTAACTCAGATCCACCAGAGAATGACAAGACAACTGAGTGTCTGTGACAAAGAAACACTATTTTGCACAAAATAGAAAAAGCCTGTCAGGAAAAAATCCAGAGCCCCATCAGTAGAAGTGAATCCACAGTTGTCAGGAATAACTCATTTGATGAAGAAAAGCACTTAGAAATTCTTTTAAATTAGCTCTTCCACCAGGCATCCTATGGTGGCATGGCTTTGCTATGTTACTAAGGAAGCTGTTTTATACCTCATAAGCAAGTATAAATGGGTGTGTCTACACTTGTAAATTAAGTCGACTTAAACTTGCTTAAGTCGACTTAATTTACTCTGCATCTACACTACACTTTCCTTAAGTCGATTTAAGCAGCTGCTTAAGGCGATTTAAGGAAAAGTTAAGTTGACTTTGTTAAACCTCTTTTTAAGTCAAGTTTTTGCTTAAGTTGACTTTCTAAAGTCGACTTAAGCCAGTGTAGACTTGAAAGAGTACTAATTCGACTCTAAATCGACTTGGGGCTCTCCAGGACTTCCCCACTGCCCTCCCTGCTAGGGTGGCTGACACAGGGAGAGCCTGGAATGCCCCCCCTCCCACAGAGCAGGGCAGAGCCCTGCCCACCCTGCCCCTATGGCTTGCCAGGGTCCCTATCCCCCTTTGCCCCATTGTACCCAGGTACAATGGGGCAAAGGCTGAGCCCCTTGGCACTTGGCAAGGGGTGCCCCCCCTGCCACCATAGACCAGTCCCAGGTCCATCTAACCCCTAGAAGTCGACCTAGGCATCCAGTGTGGATGCTCTAGGTCAACTTTGTAGGGTCCCCCCTAAGTCGACTTAAAATTTAGGTGTGGATATGCTAAGTCGACCTAAATTTACAGTTGTAGACATAGCCAATGAGAGAATGAAAGTCTTTGTGATTTCAATGGGCTGCATAGAAAGAACACTGATGGATACAGTTTGCTGTATACAAGGGCAGATCACCTAAAGAGGATAAAGATTATATAGTTTCAGATTCCTAGGTGCTGGGAGATTCTCCAACTCTCTTGCATAGACTCTTCCTCCTTTTTAAGTCCAACTGAATCTCTAATTTTCCTCAAAGTGTTTGTTCCTTAGACACTCAGCTCCAAACCCACAGGGGCTCCTTCAGCCAGATCAACAACAGAATTTAGGTGCCATTCTGAGCACCACTGAGCACCTCAAAACCCCTATTCAGTTGCTATCTAGTCTAGTAGTTGCTTAAAATCCCTCGGCACCTAAATTTTGAACCTACAAGTCCCCCATGTTTCAGCAGCTAGGTATGTGCACAGCTACATTATTCTTAACTACACCAACAGCTTAGTGCCTATCTCATATCTAAGCCCTAAGGGAATCTTGAATCAAGTATTTCATCACTTATTTGACCTTTGGTAATCAATCTGGGTGGCATGTTCTGAGAAAAAACAGTCTTGGGTGATGGCGAGAAGGGGAGGTGGGAGCATTTCTTTAAGGGAAAAAGCCCCAGAATATAGGAGATCCCAGTTCAATGACTCTACCTAACTGAAATGGAAAAGGGACTTTCTACCTTTCTAGTGACTGGACTAGGGGAGATGCTGACTTTCTTTTTGAAGATGTTTCACTGTATATGAAATACTGAATTAATTAGCTAGCCGTTGGTCCAAAGACAAAGTAAGAATGACACCATAGGCTACAGATGGTCAAAATTATAGTCGTAATCCATTCTATTCATCAGGCAGAATTAAACCAAGGTACCCTCCTCCTGGGTTACTGTCCTAATAACTGGGCCAAAGGTTGTAAGAGAGGCCTTCTTTTCCCATCCAGACTGCTTCAAGTAGAATTATGTGTAGGCTACCACCTTTCTTAATGGAAACAGCTTAGGCACTTGACTTTGCAAGAGGGTTTCTGACTATCTATACCAAGAAGAGATAGGCATCTTCTTCCAGCCTGAACATAGGTGACAAACTCTGACAGGGTTAAAGTTTAGAACCCTTCTCTCACTACTAGCTATTAGATAGTTTAGGCAGGCTGTGATGCTGTCCGGATTTAGGGGACCATTTCTGATGTTATTTCATATTAATATTTCATAATTGCTTAAAATCCATAGGAACTATGGTTTGTTACCAATAGAAAGGTTATAATTTGCTGGGAATGATTATATGATTTATGTGTAGGAATTGCATTTGTATTAGAAGTTTGTTATATCTATATTTCAACCTGTGTGATACTGGGAAACTCCCCAGTCTGGATGTCTACAACCATTCTTTCCTTAATGACCCATTAAGGAAGCTCCCAGGTACAATGGGCCCAGGGAGAAACCTGTTGAGCCACTAGGACTTGCCCACATGACTCAACTCCATTTTGATTGGTAAGAACTCCACACAGCATGGAGGAGGCCAGAGGTGATAAAAGGCAGCAGCCCCTACTCCATCTTGTCTCAAGTCCCCAGTCTACAGCCAACACCAACCTCTGGAATTATTCATCTGCAACTGGACAAAGGACTGATGCCTACTCAGGTGCTTGGTGTTTACCAGAGGAACAAGCCCACAAACTGCTTGGCATGGACTCTAGATCATTTGTATGTATGTGATTCACTTTGACCCTTTAACATCTCTCATATTTTGCTTCTTTTCTTTTTATATTAAATCTTTAGTTGCAGTTAATAAAGGATTGGCTATCAGTGTGGTATTTTGGGTAAGAGCCAAACCTATGTTGTTCTGTGTAATGTGGCTGGCCCTTTGGGGTCAGGAGAACCTACATCTTTAAGGGACCATGTGGCTAGCTGGAAGAGCTGGAGTGCAATAAAGGGAGCTGATTCTATTTTGGGCAGACTTCTTGGTACCCCATGTGGGGAACCAGACACCTGGTTGGGACTGATAGGGAGACTGGTTTAAGTACCACCCATCAGTATTGGGGGAGTTTGGCTCCCGGTTTTGCAACTTGCCCGATTTTTGCACATCCAGGAGGGTATCCCAGGAGGCCCCGGTCGCACAGGCCACAGTCAGTTTTCTGCCTTTTGTGGCACTAGGCTCTAAGCCCCTCTTTCCCCATGCTATATAGGTAGTCTGGGCTTGTGGCTTCCAAAAGATAACAAGAAACCTAAAAGTTGAAATCTAAATCACTTTGGCTATGTCTACACTTAGAAAGCTAACTTGACTGTAGTAAGTCGCCTTTATTAAGTCGACTTTAAGTTGACCTTACCAAGTCAACGTAGAGAGTCTATACTAGACTCCCAAGTTGACTTAAGGCACACTTTATCAAGTCAACGTACAGAGTCTACACTAGACTCTTAGTCAACTTGGGGGGGTTGGAGGGGTGCATTGTGGGAAGTGTGGCAGTGTGGCAGCATTCCTCCCCCGGCCACACCTTCAAAACAGGAAGTGGGCTCAGCCCCTTCCCATTGTGCCTGAAAACTCAAAGCCTGAGCAGGTCATGGATCTGCCTCTGTTCCTGCACTTTGTTGGCCAGCTGAGCGATACTTGCCAGCTAGTGGTAAGGCTTCCTCAGCTGTGGAGCAGGCCTGTCCAGCAACACGCCAGCACAGAGGAAGATGACAGTCTGCTCCCTCCTCCTACCATGCCCAGCTGCCCCAGCAACCTGCCGTGGACACTGCACTGCGCTCTGTGCTTCGTCGCTTCTGGGCACAGGAGGCGTGCAGCGACTTGTGGGCGTGGATCATCCTCACCACCTGGGACGATGACCTGTGGCTGCAGAACTTTAGGATGAGCAAGCAGACCTTCCTCGAGCTTGTCCGCGAGCTCACCCTGATTCTGCACCGCATAGATACCCAACTCTGCCCTGCCCTGCTCTGCCCGTAGACAAGCAAGTGGCTGTCGTCATATAGAAGCTGGCAACCTCGGATTCCAACTGCTCTGTGGCCCAGCAATTTGGCATCGGGAAGGCCATCATGGGGATTGCCCTCATGCAGGTCTGCAGGACAGTCAACCAGGTCCTGCTAGCCCACCTCGTCACCCCGGGCAACCTGCATGAACTCCTCAATGGCCTCACCTAACTCGGCTTCCCCAACTGTGGGGGCATTGTGGATGCCACCCACATCCCCATCTGAGTCCTGGAACACAACGCCAGGGACTATGTCAACCTCCAGGTGTACTACTCCGTGGTCTGCAGTCCCTCGTGGACCACCACAGAATCTTCCAGAACATCTATGTGGGCTGCCTGGGGAAGGCGCACGATGCATGGATCCTGTGCAACTCCACCTGTAGAGGCACATGCAGGCAGACACCTTCTTCCCCGATCACACCATCACCATTGGGGACATGCAGGTGCCAGTCCTAATCCTCGGGGATGCCACCTACCTCTTGCTCCCCTGGCTAATGACACCATACGCAGGCTGCATGATGTCAGCAGGGACCTCTTCAATCGGAGGCTCAACCGGTGCCGCAACATTGTCGAGTGTGCCGTCCGCCATTGCAAGGCCCACTGGAGGGCCCTCCTGCTCCACTTGCAGCTTGGTGAGTGAAACCTCCTGGTGATCATCAGTGCATGCTGTTGCCTGCACAACCTCTGTGAGCTACAGGGGGAAAGGTTCCCCCGCGTTTGGGAAGCCAAAGCTGATTGGCTCACTGTGCAGTATGAGCAGCCCAACAACAGCCTGCCCCGGACTCAGTGGCTTCAGCGGCAAGCACAGCTCATCTGGGATGCAATGAAGGACCACTTCAACAGTGAGGAGCACTGAGGAGGGGCCTGCTACCAGGCCCCATCACCTCTACCACCCGCCCATGCCTGCATCCCCCCCCCC